>FR997748.1:0-178718 GCA_905475445.1 Ochropleura plecta | reverse complement strand
AAGTAAATTGTATCACGTCGGTCACAAGCCAGCGGCTAACAGCATCACTGTAATGACACATCAGCTGTACGTCTGTACGTGCACGTCCAGCCGTCCTCTACCGAACATGTAGCTCTGAGGTGTTGACGCGTAATGGACTATTATGGGACGGCAGACGCGGTGCCTTCGCCAGATAATCGTATGTGTATATTAGTAGTGGACTGTTATTTGACGATCCCATGGTTGTAAGTCTTAGTTGTTGGAAATAAGAAAGATGATTGTAATGGAAAGGAGAAGGAAGGGCAAGTTAGCGGTTAGCGGTACCGGTGGCCAGTGGGCAGGTGATGTGCGTGCGCTTCCGTTCATCCATCGTTCATAATAACACGGCGATCAACAAATTGTGGGCTCCGCGTTAATATTGATGAGCCCCCGTGCTCCGTCCCGCGGACGGCCAGCCAGAGGAGTGGGCGGGGCGCGGGGAGCGGGGACCGCAACATGGGAACACAAGCAGAAGGCTTAGTCTGTGCGTGATCAACATACGTGGGCAACAGTAGAAACAAGAATGTCAACGAGAAATACATTCCATGCCGACCTTGCATACCTTCTCTGGTTTTAGGTTGTAGACCCGAGTCTGGAAGTTGGTGGGAACGGTTAGCATTCGGAAACCACGTTAAGCCGTTAGGCCTTTACCTGATCCCGCCATATTGCCGACTGAATGGACATAAAGGCAAACGTTGTACAGAGGATGCGGCAGGCGGCAGGCGGCACCGTTGGTTAGTCTCCGCGAGAACGATCCTTCTGTGGTTGTAGCTCCGCGGTGGGCGGCATAGCTTTTAACCGCAACCTATGAATACATTAACCGCGAGTAATAACGCTTTAAAAATAATGCCTTCATTCGGCTTCCTTCCTTCTAAGAAAGGAATGAGCAGGCACAGGGGCGGAGGGGGAGGGAGAGCGAGTGAAACGTTCGAACATTTCTCAGTGAATTGTTCTCGTGTGTGTGAGACACGAGCGAAAAGAGAGCTGCCATCACCGACATCACTGATTGTTAAACTTATTGCATGTACTAGAAGTTCCATAGCTCAATAATATACTATTCGGGTCGATCTTCAAGTTGAGCAGCGCTTGCCTAGGTTGTTTCGTGGATGGATGACCATCACCCATTACAGACCCAGTTCGCTTAGAGCCTCGAGGAGCGCGTTAGGCTAACCAATGGCTCTACACACGTCGGATCAACAAATGACAGCTGGGTCCAAATCCAGCTGACATTTGAAGATCTAACGTTACAAATATTCAGTGGCCTTAAAGGTTGACAACAGTCTGATTGAAGGGCATTGTGTTGCGCAGCACTAACACTTGTTCAGAGAGCGTCATACAGCAAGTCGTACCACACAGAATAATGGTATTCATAAACTTAATCATGAATGATCAAACATCTGAATGAGTTAATTTACAATCGTTTTATTGGACTTAAATTAAACCTCTGATGTGTAAAATAACAGTGGGAACCTCGGCACCTACTTGTCTTGTTTATTGTGTAAGTAATGATAAATATAGAATGAATAAATAATACAGCCTTGTAACAGTACACGCGGTACTCTCTGTGAGTGAAACCGGAACCGGCCCGAGCTGATAATGTTTATATATAATACGTGTTCATTTATTGTGAAAACGTAATTACAAAGTGTTCACCCCCCGCCTCAGGAAGGACTCCACCGCGCCCCCGCGCCCCCGCGCCCGCGTGCCCCCCGCAGCCCCTCGCGGCGGCGTGTTCGTGTTGTTGTTGTTCAATATGTTGAACATACTTGAGTGGAGAGTTATTGTTACATTATATTAGCTTTTAATATGCTGCATTTGACAGGCCGCTGACGGGTTTATTAGGTGCTTAACGACTTATTAATTTTCCGTTTACTGCTCTTGTAAAGTAACCGATACTGTACCGGCTGTCTCAACCTGAGCTCGGGCTCATGTCTTACCGCATGCACCTGAAAGGCAGTATTTCTTAAGATTTCCTGCCTATCTGACCTTCACGAGTCAGTTATAGAATCATAAAGATTCAATAAAAGTTCCCCAAAAAGATTCTCGTACAATTCCAATTGATTCGTTTCCGAACTCCTATCAGATTGTAGTAGAGACAAGTTCGTTGTTTCCAGATGGTTTATTAGTTGTTCTTGTTGTCCAAATAGTACGAAATAAAGAAACTTATTTGTAGTTTGACGTGTTGAACAATGTGTGTGAGTTCCGTTCGCTGATTGAACGTCGTGTTCGTGTCACTTGTGTAATGTCGACAGAGTTTCCACACAGGCGGCTCGTTAGTGTCCGCATCGATAACGTTTGTACTGCTGTTGGCTTAGTAGTATCGTAATGTTTTTGTACGTTGTTGTTAAAAAAGTGTAAAAAAAGGGACCGAGGAAACGAAAAGAATAGTATTTTTAAGTAAAGTAACACTGCAGGCAATGCGGCGCTCTCTGACACAACACTTAACGTCAATATGAGAAACGATCCCGAACGCGTAACGTCAGTAGTAGCCTTGTGTGGCAGCCCGGGGCGGGGCGCGGGCAGCGCCGCGAGGCAGGTCGGTGTTCCGTCTCCCGTCCTCGTATGAGCTACTACACGCGCCGCGCGCCGCCACTCGCAGTGCTCGCGAACATTACCCGCACACGCTCGCACCTCCGACGCGCGCTTCCCGCCTTATTTTAAACTGATGTGACATCAGTTGTACGCTCTCGATAGCTACTGAATACTCATAGTACTCAACATAAACACAGTTCACTGAAAAACCACTGAAAATTACGCGTTAATTGTAAATATAACGCCGGAATCACATCGAACGTCCGGTACAAAGAGAGACATATTGGTAATGTGCCTCTACCTCTTTAAATTGAAATAAAAATCAGGTTTTTTATCCGACTACGAGCAGCAAAAAAGGGTAATGATTTTAACTGGTAAGTATGCATATTCATCTGCTTTTTTAAAACTCCTGAAATACTTATCACAATTTGAATACTGAGTTATCGTAAACGTCTTGATCGGCCGCTGGTTTTAATGTATGTGACATCACAATACATTGGAAATGGCACCCTCTACAAAGTATAAAGTCATGAACTAAGGAAAACAATATTTATGATAACGTGTTAGGTATCAAATGGCTTAAGAAGCCCACTTGAAAGATATATCATTATATTGTTAGGTGTTGAGTACAGTTTTACTTGTATGCATCCAATAATAAGGATTACCTAATCACGACACACTTGTTGGAGACAAAACATGGCACCACGACGACCGGAGGGCGACAGCGGCTTGCGGGGAGCGGGGGACGAGGTGCTGAGAGCCTGCTTGCTGCCGCTGCTAACACGCTCTGCCATTCACTCAAACGACACGGACCATAGGCGCGCGTTTTTATAATCGAATACAAGAACCTTACTATATTTACAGTCCGCTATTTTATTTCTACCATCTGAGTCTCACCAACACACTTCAAAGCTTCCCTAACTACATACGAGTATACAACGTGGAAAAGTATAACTAATAAGGTTTTTATGTTGGACTGGTACACCTTTTCAAAAGTAAGGCAACTCTGCCAATACTGTATCATGAAATAATTAACCCAAAATAATTAAAATGAAAATAACTACAGAAGTCCGACTACCTACTGAAGAATCTTATGAAACAAGAAAGTATTTAATATACCTATAATCATAGTAATGTTTAGAGTCGTGCTGTTGTTTATGGTAGATGTTTTGGTAAAATGCCTTTGTTTAACTGATTACTGATTTTTAAAGTTAAATATTTGAATACGATCTCTCTTCAAAATATTTCCCAGAAATACTCACGGTATACCTCAGTCAAGGACAGCGGTGACTGGTGAGTGGCGTGCTTACTGCATGTTGTGTCGTGACCGTGTTGTCGCGCACTCGTGCTCGCGCGCGTCTCTTATGCTAATGATGGCCTCAGGGATCACTTGCGAAGCGCACTCCCGATAGCGGAAATCTCAACGTTACGTTCTATCGTCGTGTCTCGCGCGATCGATGGCGACCTCTTTATTTCGGCACTCGATTGTAATGAATTCCGAGAACGTGGAGGGGAAATAATGCCAAGTGGCGCTAAGAGATATTAGCATCGACAGAAATGTGCGATTGAGAGGAAAGAACCCCCGAATGGGAACAATCGGCGACGACACAGACTGATTTATTGGACGCACTTAACGACGCGCCGCCGACGACACGACAGCGGCGACGACTGTACGAGTACATACAGAACAACGGGGAGCGAGCCACACGACCCACTGCAGCACATCGGACAGACACGCCGACGACACGACAGCGGCGACGACTGTACGAGTACATACAGAACAACGGGGCGCGAGCCACACGACCCACTGCAGCACATCGGACAGACACGCTGACGACACGACAGCGGCGACGACTGTACGAGTACATACAGAACAACGGGGAGCGAGCCACACGACCCACTGCAGCACATCGGACAGACACGCCGACGACACGACAGCGGCGACGACTGTACGAGTACATACAGAACAACGGGGAGCGAGCCACACGACCCACTGCAGCACATCGGACAGACACGCTGACGACACGACAGCGGCGACGACTGTACGAGTACATACAGAACAACGGGGAGCGAGCCACACGACCCACTGCAGCACATCGGACAGACACGCCGACGACACGACAGCGGCGACGACTGTACGAGTACATACAGAACAACGGGGAGCGAGCCACACGACCCACTGCAGCACATCGGACAGACACGCCGACGACACGACAGCGGCGACGACTGTACGAGTACATACAGAACAACGGGGAGCGAGCCACACGACCCACTGCAGCACATCGGACAGACACGCTGACGACACGACAGCGGCGACGACTGTACGAGTACATACAGAACAACGGGGAGCGAGCCACACGACCCACTGCAGCACATCGGACAGACACGCTGACGACACGACAGCGGCGACGACTGTACGAGTACATACAGAACAACGGGGAGCGAGCCACACGACCCACTGCAGCACATCGGACAGACACCACACATCGATACTTAGCTCCACGACGATACCTTGACGTATAACAATCTAACCTTGTTAACGACTGAATAAAATACATTTTCGAACGGAATATTACGACAATATAAATTCTATATACATACATTATAGTAAGTAGTGAGAGCCATCAGACCACAGATTATTAAACCCACTGAACATTGACCCACAGCTCGTACAGACGAATAAACAGAAAAACCACTACTAATAAATCCTTAGGTACTAATAATATTATAAAAGCAAAAGTGAGTTTGTTTGTTACCTCTTCACGCTTTAATGGCTAAACCGAGTTTGATGAATTTTGGCACAGAGATAGTTGGGAACCAGGAGACGGACATAGGCTATTTTTTATTAAAAATGATTGGGATTGGCGAAGAACGAGGGAAGAAAAGGGAAAACTTAGCGTTGCTATTACAAATCAAAAACTGCAGGTAGCAGGTACTGTGTTATACCGAACTTAACGTGAGCGAAGCCGCGGGCAAAACCTAGTAATTTAATATATTTTTATTTGAAAGACAAAACAATAACTGAAAGAGCTGTTATCTAGAATCACATTTAATTTTCAATAGATAGCAACTCTGAAAATACATATGTGTAAAGTTTTTATAAAATGATCAGTTCAATAATGCAGCCGCAGCAAGTTGCTTGCTATACGCTGAATAGCAATAGTAGACAACCCAACAATCAGTTTATGTGCGAAACTTATCAATCGTTGGGAATGACACCTCGTCTGAGCTCGCTATCGTTCTATTACTCATTCTGTGGAAGGACTAACTGAAGCTATCACGAGTACTGTTCTATTAAAGCGTTTGAATAAACAAGCTTCGATGCCTTTATATCATTTAGTTTGATAACATGTTTATTATAATGAGTCGTTTGCTCAGCATCCCGCTGTCCGCGGTAACATCTAATATAGCATTGAGCGAACACTTGAGATGATCGAGTCGGGTAGGCGGGTGGTCGGGTGGTCGGGACTCGGACGCCCCAGGGATCTATTTCGGTCGACAATTTCATAGATAGTCCGGACTCCGGTAGTAAATTGGAAGAAAAATATATCTTGAAGGCTGCGACCCGCCCCGCGTGGCGTCCCACTGTCGACCCCGCGAGTGATAATTCGACTTACTTTACACACAAATTGTTGGGACATCCTACATAACGTATTCAGAATGGTACCAAAATATTCGTAATTATTTAATTAACTTACCGGTTAGGTAGCTAAGCCGCAGTAAAAACGAAATCAAGCAAATGCTTAAACGGATACACATTCAGACAATCGTAATGGTAGGAAGACATAAAGCGAATTTAACGTTCCGTCGCGGTGGATGCAATAAATAGTGTCACGAGACTCATCTCGTGGGCTTAAAGTAAAGCTTTTGTAATCAAATCTCTCCATTAATGTGATGGGAAGATAATGCGGATTATATGAGTGCGGCGCGACTCGGCGTGGCGGCATACGGACGGCATCGTGCGGCAGCGCGCGGCATCGTGCGGCAGCGCGCGGCATCGTGCGGCATCGTGCGGCATCGTGCGGCATTGTACGATGTCGTACGATGTATGGTAACGGGATTACTGGTGATGTGGATCAGTTTGGAGGTATTCTCACTAAATTACTTTAATATTCGTACAAATTATACGCGCACGCGTATTTTAGATTAGTATTCTATACATGTATAAAACCGCACCAGGTGGGTGTCCCGCCACGCGCAGTGCAGGGTTCCGTAGTTGCCCGTCACAATTGCCTACAATTACCTAGAATGGTGCTTTATCAATGGCATTTGAACGAAATTTTCCTTTTTTAATTAGATTATTATAGGGGAACATGATTAACAAAATGTTGTACTTAAAAACTTCATATTACGTTAACTTCACTACTACAGGTGGAAAACGGATTTTCGCACACCCTCTATATTTAAACGACTTATCTAACGACACACTAAGGGATAGAGGTGTGTAATTTTTTTTTAAATGATTTTATCTACCTTTTTTGGCGTGATTAATATATTACGCATACCAAATTTCAACTTTCTAGTGCTAAGCGTCTCTCAACTAAACGGCAAACAGACAGACGAACATGGCGAAACTTTAAGAGTTACTCGATGAACACGGAATTATGGAGCCCTTAAAATGGTTGCACAGAACTAGCGCTAGCACTGGCACTGGCGCTGCTCGTTGATGACAGTAATAGGTACACCTCAGCTGGTTCGAGTTCAAACATTCGCTCTCTCTCAACCGTTGCGTTGGCTCATTCTAACCACTTCATAGAGATATCACATAATAAGCCCACGCGACATGAATGTGGCTTCAGCAATGGAAACATTGATTACCGTTTGTTACTCGCTAGTCTCGCTACCTATTGGGATATTATTTTAACACTAGTTTCAGCTTCCCCACCGCGGAGGTCGAATATTGTTCCAAATGGAACGTACTACCGGGATAAAAGGTTCTGTACAGCTTTTTGTAAGAAATTTCTATCTATCCTCACAAACTGCGTTTTTTACTACATTATTATGCACGTGCATGAAATAAAAATAAAAGAGCTATAAATATCATGCAAATCAAATTAAATTACAGTTAGTTTACATTGATTGATTCATTCATTATGTAATTTACGAGAACCCAAGAGCAAGTGGAGTGAAGGCAGCCATTCTTGTAACGCCGCGCGCCGCCACTGTGACTGGCCCACTTGTGGCCCTTTATGACTTTCCAGTTAGAAAGTTATTTTCATGATTTCCTATCCAAAAAAAATGAGTTGCGTTCTTTGTTGGATTAAGCGTAGGTAAGTGGCTCAAGTATTTACCGTCGATGTTAACTCTAAACTTTTTATAGTTAAATTTTCATATTATTGTTTCTAAAATAGCAATAAGTATTTTGGAGGACAATACGTTTCCTTGTAACACGCATGTTCAGACAAAGTAAGAGTAAAATAAGATGCAAACATGAGACTCACCAGTTAGGAAGGTGAAGTAGAGAAGAGTGGAGAGGAGGGTGCGCGTGCGGCGCGCGGGGCGGGGCCACGGCGCGCTCGGCCTATGAGCGCGCGGCATGGCGGGAGGCAGGGTGGGGGCGGGGAAGAGGCACGCGCTGGCGAGCGACACTGGCGGGCGGCGGCGGCGGCGGGCGGCTCATCTCCACGGACGCAGCATCTGTAACAAGCAACCAGAATCGTTACAATTGCAGGTCAAGAGAAGACATGGCTTGAAACCATACGTGGGCAGCGGTGAAAATGGTATGGCTGGAAAGGGAGCCGTCAAGTCATAGTAGGTACTATATAAAGAGAAGAAATCGTGCACAGACTTTGAATACAGGAAATTGGTGTAGGAGCAGCAGATTGACGGTATACTAAGTGTGCAAGAGCTGAGTCACGTCTGTGGACATTTTACGATATTTACCGAGATTCATATTATGATTCTGTTAATGCGGCCATTTTACGCGCCCACACGCCATTCGTACTGGAATCTAACGGCGAACTTTGTGCTTTGACTATTAACCAAATCCTGCTTAATATACCTACTTAGTTAATACAAAACACCGGAATTCTGTCAACCTTTAGGAGTTTTTATACATTTTCGAAAATGCAGGATTCTCTAAGCAGGCGGGTGATGAGTCTGGTGCATTACTGCCCCACTGTTATTTGGGTTTTTCTATAATTGACTGGATTTAGATCGTTTGTGTCATAGATCTCGCTAGTGTTCTTTTTAACCGACTTAAAAAGGAGGAGATTCTCAATGCGATTGTTTGTTTATGGACCGATTTTCAAAATGTCAGGTTTATTAGGTTAGGTATTTTTTTCCATTGCTACTTAAATATATAAACATATAATCCGCAAAAGAAAAATATGTATTATAGATAACTCATGAACTAACAAAGCAATATAGTTAAAATTGACGTGGAACCGAATTGATTGGGGAGTATACCCTTTAGCTTATAAACAGAATTTTGAATATCGGCCTACAATTGACAGAGAAATCGCGTTACAAACGAACTGTATTTTAAGTCGGTTAATAAAATTACTTTCGGATGTCGGTGGCAAAAAAAACGATTAATCAAACAAACAAAAGTCGCCGACAAGTCAATTGGCTAAAACGCGAACTTTATCGATTCGCCCTAGACCGTCTATCTGTACGTTCACCCATTATTCAAAGGCGGCTGGACAGATTTGTAAAATTCTTTTATTGTATGATAGGTTATTATACTTCCCAGGTGGTCCCATATCAATTTTATTTATATTGCTTAGATAGTTTATGAGTTATCGTCTATAATAATCTACATATTTTTTTCTCTCTGTCTAAATGGATGAACTACTAATCTTTTAGTTACAATTGAAAATGAATACTCGATTAAAATTATGTGATATATCATTATACCATAACCAAAAATTCTGAAAAAAAATGTAATAAATATAACCGACTTCAAGAAACAAACTAAATAGCGGAAAATAATTTTACTTCCGGAAGTCAGCGGCAAAAAAGTCAACGAAAAAAGGTTTTTTACTCCGAGACTATCGGCCTCACTAAGTTAAAATTTGGAGTGCAGAAGCCTTCTATGAACCGTTACACAAATAGTATGCGAAAAATAATACAATAATAATTTGTGGTGGATCTCCAAGTCTCCAGTCATGCAACTGAAAGTAGAAAATTCAGTCAAAAAAGTATCGGGAATGGATGATTTGTTTATGGTTCCAAATTAAATTTTTTGTTTTTTTTGTAGTTGTTAGATTGGCACAACTGTTTTCCATTTTGGCGCGGAGTTTGAGTTGCATTTGTTATTTATATTAAATACAGTGCTGGTTTTAGTAATATCATATATAGTGTGTATTGCGAATTTCATAATGGACAAAAATATCGAACAAAGAGTTTGTCTTAAATTTTGCATCGCCAATGGAATTTCGTGTTCGGAGTCACTGAAAATGTTACAGAAGGCTTACGGTGAATCGACTTTATCAAAAACTCGTGCTTATGAGTGGTTCAAAGCGTTCAAAAGCGGTCGAGATGTGATGGAAGATTTGCCTCGCTCTGGTAGGCCGTCAACGTCTGCAACTGAATTTAACATCGCAAAAGTGAAGAAAATAGTGACTGAAAATCCCCATTCAACTCTGAGAGAGATAGCCGCCGAACTTTCTGTATCTCACGAGTCGATCCGTATCATTGTAACTAATCATTTGGGTATGAAACATGTTGCTGCTCGGCTAGTCCCAAAAGATCTGAATTTTCTCCAAAAACTCAATCGCATGAAAGTCGCTGAGGACATGCTAGAACGAGTCAGTTCGGACCCAACATTCATGAAACGCATTGTTACTGGTGACGAGACGTGGGTTTACGAGTTTGACATGCAAACTAGTCAACAAGCTTCGGAGTGGCGCCTTCCAACTGAACCGAAACCGAAAAAACCACGCCAAAGTCGATCAAAAGTCAAAGTCATGTTGACTGTTTTCTTTGACTATCGCGGTGTTGTGCACTCTGAATTCTTACCGGAAGGTCTAACGGTAAATAAAGAATATTATTTGAGCGTCATGCGGTGTTTAAGACAGAAAATTCGACGAATAAGGCCAGATTTGTGGAAAGAGAATTCTTGGATTTTGCACCACGACAATGCGCCTTCGCACAAGGCTATCATTGTGAACGAATTTTTGACCAAACACTCAACAAATACCATCCAGCAACCACCATATTCACCAGATATGGCTCCTGCTGACTTTTTTCTTTTTCCTAATCTCAAATTACCACTTCGTGGCACCCGTTTTCAATCGATAGAAGACATAAAGGAGAATTCGCGGCGAGAACTGAACTCAATTCCGGAAGCAGCGTTTAAAAAATGTTTTGATGAATGGATTATTCGTTGGCGCAAGTGTATCGTTTCTAAAGGAGCATACTTTGAAGGTGATAAAATAAATTTGGATGAATAACAGACATTTTGTGTATTATTGATCTTTTCCCGGTACTTTCTTGACAGAGTAGTATAACTAACGGGTGAGTCATGAAAAAAAAAACATATTAATGTTGTGGCTTGTCCATAACTAGGTCTTGAAAAATGATTTCTGAAGTAAATGGATAATGAGATATTTGCTTCTCAAGTCTTATTTTTATCCTAAAGTGTGCGGAAGAAAATTCAAAAATGTTTTTAGTTTTCATCAAACTGAAGCTATGTTTTTTATTCAGATATTACTAGCTGGCGCCGGCGGTTTCGCCCGCGTGATGATTAAAAATGTATCTTAAGTGTTATTCCACACTATAATCTACATCTGTGTCAAAGTTCATCAAGATCCGTTCAGTAGTTTTTTTCGTGAAAGAGGATCAAACATACTCACAAACTTTCGCATTTATAATATTAGTAGGAAGTAGGATGATATAATATATTTTATTTTAATAAGCATAAAACATAATTGTTATTATATTGTTTGGTGCCAGAACCCTGTCATAGTTTAAGTTGTGCCTTCTGAACTTTAGCCTGAGTCGGTGTCTAGCGCCGGAGCGCAGGGTCAGGGTGCAGGCGGGTGGCAGGGAAGGAAGAGCGGGAGACAGGGGGGGGGGGGGGGCAGGGTGCGAGAACTGATCGTATTTCTCCGGATCGAGTGGAAGGAAGTGTTTAGCGAGCTTCCTCTGTTCAGCGAGTATTGCGAGCGCCAAACTACGGATCGGAAGCGTTCGGGAATTGCCGAGCGTTGTCGACGACGCCTCCATTATGAGTGGCGAGGAACTCTTTGTGCACGGCCGCACTCCACCGCGGAACTGACTCACGAACTCACGACCCACCGATCCCACACGCCAACACGCCAACACGCCAACACGCTGGAGGACAACGCTGTAAGAGTGGCGCCTTTATTTAAGCTTAAAGCTATGCTTGTTTAGTTTTAATTTTATTCACCCTTGAGCCTATGTCCGGTATGTTATGTATGTATTTAATGCACTTGGTGAAGTTCAACTTAATAACGTTTCACTTTCTTACTTTTTTGCGCTAGCTTTACATTGTATCTTATTTTATTTCATCTGTACCTATAGCCTTTATTAATCGCTTTATTTTAATGTTTCCTTGTATTCTGTTATGTTTAATTCGTTACTTACCCTTACTAATCCCTAGCCTTCCTTACTAATAATAATATAAAAGCGAAAGTGAGTTTATTTGTTACGTCTTCACGCTTAAATGGCTAAACCGATTTTGATGAATTTTGGTACAGAGATAGTTGGGACCCTGGAAAAGGGGAATCGTTTTACCCCCAATTTTACGCGAGCGAAGCCGCGGGCAAAAGCTAGTGTTATATATTCTACAACTGATCGAGACAAAATTTAAACATCAAGAAAGTATTGTAAATTGGGGGATTTTATGGATTAAAAAAACGCTTGGCTAAACATTTATTTTATCTAAAGCATTGTTTCATATATAAATTGAGGTACTTAGAGGTAAACTAGTTGGTATCTGAAATTATTTTGGCAGAAGATTGTAAGATTATCTTTGTAATTCATAGAATCAAATTCCTAGTATTGTATAATTGTACCTAAAGGCCACGTGTGAGTACGATGTACTATCATTGACTTGACGGTACCACCAGACCAGGGGTGGTTGACAACATGTCATGCTCACGTATATGTCTCGCTGATAGTGGCGGGTGTGTCGGGTCATTTAGCTCCCTTCAAAATGGTCGAGCTGAATAGGGCTGATCCATACGTCATGTTCGTGAACGGGCGCTGTCAGTTTGGATTGGTAATTGCTCAGCTGCCACGGGTAAACTAATTACTTTATTTTTGAATAATAGTTTTCTACTTTTATCTGGACGTTCTCGACGGACACGTTTCACATATATGTGTTGTAATATATGCGTGTAGCAGAGATACAGAGTGATAATATAACTAGCTACATCCCAGGCTCACTATACCTCCAAGCCCCAGTCCAGGGTACACTTCTCCCTTCCATCTTGCCACCATCATGTTGACTGACAGTTGACATTATTGACAGCCCCCTGATTATTTGTGGTCGTGAGACAGTGTTTACATATCTATTGAATAGATGTAGTGTATCTATTAAATAGATAAGTACACTACATCCCTTTCTTATTTTATTTGTTTTAATCAAAACACATTAACCAATCCTACTAGTAATAAAAATGCGAATTTGTGAGGATGTATAATATAAATATAATATAATTTAGTTTATTTCGGAACAAAAAACCTAAGAGTTACAGGACTACAAGTAAAACGATGTTAACAGTAAAAGTATAAAGTGTAGCGCAGCTCGCAGCTAACAACGCCCTTCTCCTGTCACAGAATGGAATGATGTTCCATGCAGACATTTTGTAAAGTTTGATTTAGATAATTAAAAACAAAAAATAAGCTCAACAAAAGAATAATAATATTAAAAATAAACATTACATTTTAATAATAATAAACAGTACATGATATTATTATGATTTGGGATGTGTTTTGACGTTTAGTTAATGTTGTGTGAGTAGGGTTTCTTTTTTGCGGGTGGGATATCATCAAATGACTCCCCCCGCTCTGGGCGGAGCGGGGGGAGTGTCAGACTTGTACTGACTAAAACCCACCCATGTTCCTTCTATTGCATTTTATGTTCCGGAGCCGCAGTATCTCTTTCGAACAACCCGCTACCACGGCAGGCGGTGGCCCTGGCAGGCCCCTCTGCTTTGCTGACATCTCATTGAGGCACAAGTGGAACACTAACGTACCGTCGACACGGCCACAGTCATGGCAAGACCCGCGTTTAAGGGTGGCCGGGTGTCGTCTCGCGGCACGGCAGTTGGGTTAATTTGAGAATCGCGTCCTCAAACGTCGAGCAATCTATTTCGTTAGCGTAACTGCTACGTAAAAGTAGGTAACCGCTTCCCATTCCCTCTCGTTCCGGACCATGGAGTGAATGGACCAGGGATGCGAGCGGTCGCCGCCGCCGATCGCCCATACGAGGATACAGCGGTACTCCGCCCTAGCGGGGCAGACCGCCACTGTGTGCTCCACCGTATCCTCCGGGCGTGACACCCGGGCGTTTCCTCCCGCCCGATTATGTGCAGGAACCTCCCGAAAATTCCAAAATTTTTCGTCAGGTTAAGCGGTAAGCGAAGGCGAAGTGGCACCACTCCAGCGGCGTACACAAACGCGTGAGGACTATCGCCTCCAGATCCCGGTGGCAATCCAGCAAGGAGGCTCGCCACCTCGCCGGAGTTCGTGCACGCACCGTTCTTTGATGTTTGGTTGTAGGAGCAAAACGTACGTTTGTAGCAGCTCAGCTGAATCACTTGTCGAGGGGATGGAGGCACTGCTACGTTCATTTTCAGTGACACGCAGGCACACTACACGGTAAGACGTGCGCTGTGTGTCGATGTAACCTTACCATAACAAGGGATCCTGATGTGACAGTATAACCTGAAACCATGATACTTTACGTTTGCTATTTAGACTGTTACTGTCAGGGCCGTAACAGGGGTATGATTATTGTGTAATAGATACTGCAGACACTCTGCATACAAAGTTAGAGACGAACAAGCGAGGCGATCTTTTAGCACTGACTCAACGATTGCTTAATAAATAAATCAAAACGATTGACGGCACGGTTGGCGCAATGGCTGAGTGATTGACTGCTGCGTTGCTTGCGCGGGTTCGATCCGCGCGCGGAACAAATATTTGTATGACCTACAGGGACATGGTTGCATGCCATGTGTGGCCTTGTAGATTCTTAGACGCTTGTTAACTTTTGTTAACGTATTATTTTATTTTACGTTTTGTAGAGTAAGCAATGACTTATTGTCGGGCCTACGCTGTCCTCTCATACTTAAGTGCTAACGCTGTAACAACAACATTGTAAAACCAAATGATTTTAAAAGAGTAACCATGGAGTTTCTTGCCGGTTCTCCTCCATAGGAAACGACCAACCCGAACCGTGCAACTTTTGCTCGAAGTTTTATAAGTGCCCATGTAGGCCTATGTGAATTAAAAATATTTTGATTTCGATTTGATCTTTTGATTGATAGTTGTTCCGAGTCTGGCTGTTTGTGTATGTGAGTTTTAATGTTTATAATCGCAACCACGATACTTGAGAAATTCCTAGTGTGGGGCAACGTTTATTAAAAAAAAAACGTACAAAAAGTTCATTTAGACATGAGTCAGACAGTTCTGTCTGTAACGCCATAACATTATGTAGTTAAAACTTGTTACACTACTTGCTGTCCACCCACTTGGGGTTAGTGCTCAGGTGAGCTCTCTCGCCGCCCGCGCCACCCGCGCCCCCCGCGCCGCCCGCGCAGCCTCTCAATAAACACAAACAATCCCCCGCGAAGTTAGCTCGTTAACACACATCCACTGCATCTCACTCGCACCTCGATTATCGATAACTCATTATTCACTCGCGATAACTTAGCGTTGGGGATCCAAAATAATAATTATTAATGTTATTAACTTAACTTTACTTCGACATTCAGTGGTTCACGGGATCAAGCCTTATTCAATAACTTGTGGGAAACTTTACCGCCGCGCTGCGGTGTCTGCGGAGGTGGTTTAACTGTAGGTTAATATCCGTGTGGGCTTGCAAGGTTGGAGCTACACTACAGTTTGACGAACAGAGAACTTCACCAACACTCAAGATATTGTTCAGTAAGTAATATGTATGGAGTCCCCTCGAGTCAGGCGGCTCCTGGTCCTCACAACACATATTGATGTCTTCTACCACGCACTAGGTTCTCACTACAACATCGATTCCAACTTCAATGTTATGCACCCCTCGCGATTAGTTTGTTTCTTCTCCCTCGCCTCCCGCAGGGTGCGGGGGACGGCGGGGTCCATACCACTCGTTCTTGATAAAATATCAACAACAGCGCTCAAGAAAAGTTGTAGCTGGAGGGCGCAACAAACGGGTATTAGGAATTTATTTCTGTTTTTGTTCCACTTTTCATCATTTTATTGTTTCTCAGCAACTTTCACTCTCCAGTTTCTAATCGCTTGGTTGCGCCGCCAGCGCCCGCCCGCCGGCCGGCACCTGACTAATGTGCTGCTACAAGTTGCGGCGCGAACACAAAACTCCCACTTATTATAAACTTGAACGTAAATGTATTGAGAGCAATAAACACGGAGTTCCAGCAGCCGCCGACCGTTCTCGCGCGCGAGCGGGGGGGGGGGGGGGGGGCGGGAGCGGACTTAAATCACTACACTTTGGTTCTACAACTTGGCACAGACAATAAATTCCACTCACATTAATATTTCCAATACTTTGTGTTGAGTAGCCACACAATCAAATCAAACATAATACTGCATCGTCAGGATTCTTGAATCAGGATATCATTTACATAACATCAAAAATCCTAGATCTGTTTTTTTTACTTTAATGTGAAATGAATATACTATAATATATATACTTATAGTAGGTGGTTGGTAGGTGGGACAGGGAACGCAGGTCGCTGGCTGTCCGTTGCAACATGCTGGCCCGCAGGTTTGCACGCTGTACTGATGATGTAAAGATAACGCTGTTTAAGGTCTTCTGCCAGTCGTTTTACACGTGCAGCCTGTGGACCCAGTACACCCAGCGGCCATACAGTGACCTGCGTGTGCGCGTCCAGTACAATAATGCATTCAGGGTGCTTTTGGGGTTGTCGAGGCGATGTAGCGCGTCAGGGATGTTCGCATGCGCGGGTGTCGACGGGTTCGCCGCGATCATGCGGAAGCGATGCGCTTCCATGATGGCGCGCTTGCGCTCGTCCTCCAATGGCATCCTGAATGTGTTTTCTGATCGGTGGGACTCTCCCCTCTTACGAAGGTGGATAAGTGTACAGACACACTTGTCCACATAACGAGTGTGATTTTAAATTAATTGTAATACTAACATTAGGCTAAGTTACTTTACTACTAACAAAATATGGATTTATTATCTGAAATAAATTATTTGAATTTGAATTATTACTTACGCGTCTGTCTCTCAACAGATAACAAGATGATCATGTTTGTACTGGGACGAGATCATTTGTGTTTGTGAATCCCAAGTTTGGAATCGAATGTCAGAGCTAGTTAGCGCTACACCCGCGAACATTGAAACTTAGATGAACAGATCGACCGCACAGCGCACAGCGCACAGATCTAGCAGAAAGTGCTTTGTGCTAGACGAGTCGCATTTACTGACTGACTGACTCAACACGCCACCTACGCTGACGAAGCCCATGTGCTGCACATGGATGACGGTAATGTGAGATTGTAGGTGTTATCGTGAGACAAGGACACAATGAAAGGATTCGATTTCAGTTCACAAATGCGCCCTCCTTTGATAGGAATGAGAAGATAGGATTGGTGTACGGTGACGCTGCATGGGAAAGTTATATTGTATCCAAAGCAAATGTAGTCGCACTATTAGCCGCCAATTTATTTATTTATTAAAACTTTATGTACAAGTAAAACCTGTACAGAGGCGGACTTAATGCCATAACCATTTTCTACCGTTCTGTCTTTTTAGGTTGATGTTATTGCATCTACTGTGTTTAAGGTGCAATAAGAGCAAAAAAGGATATTAGAAAATAATTATTAAAACAAAATTATCTATAGAAGTTAAGAGACCGTAACAAGATAACAACTACAACTTACTTCTGAGGCCTATCATCGTTACCTGCCTGCCTATACCTAACTTGGTGGGGCTGGCTTCCAGTCTAACCGGATGCAGCCGGATACCAGTTTAACATGAAACGACTATCTGACCTAGACGACCCAGCTAGTACTAAGTTGTAGCGACTGTCAAAGATATACAAATGACAGCCGGGGCCAAAAGCTTACCGTGATCTCCGAGGCACGGAAGGAATGTCGTTCACGATCCTTGAATGGCCACCCATCCCCGGACCGACCCGGGCAAACATTTAATTTTGGAGATCGAATCGTGCGGTTATTATTATTAAGCCACGTCACCTAAGTCATGAGGTGGGCAGCACCTGGTGATCCCACACACGATGTCATTCCTAGCCGCTAGCTCGCTACTCGTACATTCCTAGCCGCTAGCTCGCTACTCGTACATTCTGCCAAAGGATCTTGTAGATCATGTTCAGGCTCGTACTCCGGGTTACACTCACATGGGAAATGGGCTTGCAAGCAAATTGATTATTGAGGCAAAGATACTATGTATAGTCGGTTATGGGTGTTAGCTGACCCACCCTAAAAACGATAGAATTTTAACCCTGTGCTTATAGCATTAAGAGTGATTTAATTTGTATGAGTTTATTAGATTCTCGGTCTCGATACTCGGATTTGTGCAAGGCCACCTCGAGACCCAGTAGCCGGATCCTCTCCGCGAAGTGGTGCACCTTGGTTTACAAAAAACAGTGAAGTACATGAATACCTACAAATACCAATTATCAAACAGGTTGTAGAAAAGTCCTATAAGAACTTTAAAGAGAGACTATAACGGCACAGAAATGAACTGGCTGTGATAATTTTAAAATCGTCAGAGTCTACTTAAAGACTGAAAAGGGAACGAATTGCGTTAATCTATAACAATCACTAAAAATAATGAGATGACACATCATTGGATGTGAACAATCTCGAACTGCCAAGAGAAGAATTACCAAAACTGATTAAAGCTCACGGGCTCATTGCAGTTAGAAGATAGCAAAAAACAAAAAAAATGATCTTTAACACGTTGGCACTAAGAATTTATAGTTACTTGTCATGCTAATTTGTATTTTAATGCTGTAGGACTTAAAGTTTATTAGAGTATTGAAATATATAGGTAGTATCATGCTAATAGTAGCTTATTTTGATTGCTGTAGTAGATCTGGCAAAAGTTGTTAAAGAAGATGTGGGTAGAAAAATAAAAATTATGTTAAAATACAGGTCATCTACGCATTTTCCAATGACTACGCGCGAACACTTTATACCTTGTCTTACTAAATATATACATAACAACTATTACCAATTTTTATAAAGAGGTGTTCTATTATCATGTCTCAGTTGAGTCATCATCATCTGCCTAGCCTTTTCCCAACTATGTTGGGGTCGGCTTCCAATCTAACCGGATGCAGCTGAATATCAGTAGGTATGTCATGTCTCAGTTGAGTAATATTTAAAATACAAAATATTGTATTTGCACAAGGAGAAATATTATTAATATAGCAGTAAGTATATTTTACTAAATTTATAGTTTGTTTTTATACCTAGCTATGACGTAACAAACATATTATTTTAAAATGTTTAATACACTCGAGAGCAATGAATCCGGGTCACTTAAAGAATCCTAAAAATCTCGGAAACTAAAAATGCTAGGTTAATGCAATAAATTGTATTTAATAGACAATGTAATACTCCTTAAATGAAGGTACGGAGGTAAGGAACTTCTTAGTTATTGTAAAGTTATATCATAAAAAAATCAAATTTGAAAAAGGGCCACTTTCGAAGATGGAACTACGAAATTACAGCATTTGGTTTTGCTTTTGTTTGTAATCTGTCATTTATGTGGGTACATAAACCATGTTGATAGTGCTCTATATTCATTATTCAAGCTGAAATTATGTCGCTTACGCCTGAAGAATGCACCAGAATACTTACAATGCTGGAAACCGGCCGGAGTCAGCGCGATACAGCCAGGACTGTCGGTGTGTCGCTGTCAACAGTACAAAGAGTTCTCCGACGTTACGAACAAACTGGTTCTAACCTACGCAGACCAGGAACGGGCGGAACCAGGTGTACCACAGCACGAGAAGACCGATACTTGGTGAACACCATGCTTCGAAATCGCTTTCTCACAGGAACTGAACTCACAAATCAGTTTCGACGCCTCGGAGGAAGTAACCCAAGTGCATGGACAGTAAGACGTCGGCTTGCTGAATCTAACTTAAAACCCCTGGACCTGCAAACGGCCCTAAACTGGAGCGTGGGCATCGTATTTCAAGACTAAGATATGCCCAGAGCCACGTAAATTGGAGTATTGAAGATTGGTCAAAAGTTATGTTCTCCGACGAATCAAAATTTATGCTCTACAAGCACGATGGAAGACACAGAGTGTATCGAAGACCAGGGGAAAGATTCAAGCAAGCATGCATCGAAGAAAAAGTAGCCTACGGTGGTGGGTCTGTACTTGTGTGGGCCGGAATTTCTTCGGAAAGTCGCACAGAGCTGGTGATCATAGAAAACGGCTCTTTAACTAGCGAAAGATATGTGGAAGAAATCCTCAATGATCACGTTGGTCCATTTATGGTCAATTTAGGTGAGGATGCTATATTTATGCATGACAATGCCCGACCTCATACAGGTAGGATTGTGAATGACTACCTTCAAGAGATGAACATTACTCGTATGGAGTGGCCAGCGCGCAGCCCGGATATCAACCCGATCGAGCATGCTTGGGACGAGCTAGGCAGATGCGTAAAACAACGAAACCCTCCCCCAATCACGCTTCGTGAGCTCAAAATTGCTCTCACAGAGGAATGGGAGAATATTCCCCAAAATCGTATAAGGAACTTGGTGTATAGCATGCCAAACCGCGTAAACGCAGTAATGGAAGCACGAGGAGGCAATACGAAGTATTAAAATTCAAGAAAATCGTAATAAAGTTCAAAAATTTCATGTTTCCTATTTTTGTTTTAAGGAGAGATCAGCAGTTTTTTTCTTTATGTAATTTTGTGTTAATAAAATGTATGGTGACTCATATTTTTTTTACTTTCATTTAAGGAGTATTACATTGTCTATTAAATACAATTTATTGCATTAACCTATCATTTTTAGTTTCCGAGATTTTTAACATTCTTTAAGTGACCCGGATTCATTGCTCTCGAGTGTACTTTAACTTTTTTGCATCGTTTTTGTAAACGTAAAGTCCTGAGCTATAGCCAATAGAATACTTGTGGGGCCAAATGATTCATCAGAAGTCAGAACAAAAGACAATCTGGCGCAACTTGTGACTTCAACATGGCACTGGTGAGAGGAAGTGATGCTTGCTGGAGCATGGTGTGCGGTATGCGAAGCCGCTTACAACAAATTATAGATTAAGACGGTGCTCCACTTCGCTATTTTAATCAGACCAGCATCCGTAGTCAACAAAACTTACGTGAACCGTGTGTGTTAAATAAACTGTACACTGTAGTTATCGTAATTTCTCAGAAAGTGTTTCATATTCTGAGTAAACAGGTCCTTTTAACAAAAACTATAAATTAGATAGTATTTAGTGCTATTCTCACTTATATACCTAACGTAGGTGTGGTGAGGTTATTGTTATAAAATAGAAATATATATTATATTCCTAAACATATAGCATGTTGATTCACTACATTAAACTCTGTGAAGTATGTAACAGATACTTAACTACTTCAGAAACGAAAATGGATATTTGAGATGATTTGATCGATGTGATTTTATTTGCTTTGAATAGGTATTTGTTTATTTAATTGAAAGCTAGTAACAGATGTGCTGCGACACGATCGGTGTCGCTCTTGCTGCTCTGGTTGGAGTTCCATTCAGCATGGCACTGTGGCGAGCTGGCGACCAGTGAATGTACCTCGCAACTGAACGTCGCCATAGTTTTTAGCAAGTAATCGAACCTTGTCTGAGCCCCGCCGAGCGCCGCGCCGCAGCCGTACAGTATTCAATAATTGTTCAGGAACATCGTTTGAGAGCCGAGGAAGACGGCACCCTTCACTTATCAGCCACGACCCCGAACCAGCGGGCTTAGAGTACCTAGTGCCCGTTTGTGCGGCTAGGGTCACACTTTGTCTGTATTATTTGTTTAGCATTATAATAGATCTACGTATTGTTGATATGTTGAAGGGCTTCCTTCTCGCTTGCTCAGACTGGACTAAAGCCAGACTGTTATACGCCGTGAGGTCACACCGAAACACGTCCCGTAGATATACAAGACTAGCAGACACACTGACGCCTGGTGACTGAGCTCCCTATAGCTGTTGAATCGACAGCCATCTGGACTACCCGGAGAACTCAGACTCGCAGTCGATCCAACAGCTACTTTGGTTCTAATTCTGCTTACACCAGGCATTTTTGCTGGAATTTAATATTTTAATTAAGAAAAAGCTACAAAATGCTTTATCTAACGTGACAGTCGTTTGGTGAAACAATTGTGATGATGAATATGCGAATGTCACGGCCAGCAACAATGAGAGACATCCGATTGTTTAATATAATGCACAACGAACTAAATATTATAGTCCCTTGTGACAATAGCTTCGTGTCTTAGATACGTTGTATTGAACACTATGCACTGTTACTATCTCCACGTATAGTACGTATAAGGGGTGAGCTCTCATTCAGATTTGTTCTACTTGTCACAGTGATATTAAAATCACCGTAGTGCCTATCTTTTTTCGGACTAGCAGGTACTGTTTACCGAGCCTACTTACTTACGTGCCAATTTCTAATAAACAGTTCAGCAATGTTCCAAAATTGAGATCGAAATAGGTTCCTATTTGATGATAGAACAGATGTATTCCAAAGGTTTCTATTTCAAGAACATTAAAAATAATATTTTAATAATTAAATGTGACCATTGACTAAAATAATTGAATGCAGAGAAAACAAACTTGGAATCGCCGGTAACTTAAGTGATGTTTATCGCCAGAGATGTGTTGAGTTCACTGAAGCACTGTGTTGTCATCGTGTTACACTCACCGATGTCGAGACGCGGAGCCGATCGACACTAACACACACACGAGACGTCCTCACTCGCCGGGCGCCGCGACCAAACTACCACCCCCGCGCGCAACCCTCCACGCCACCCCTCCCCAGGCGCTCGGAACACACCCGGCACCCCGCAGCCCGCGCCTCGCACCCGGCGACAAGCCACGCGACGCACAAAGAGGGGATCAGCCACCCCCGAATCCCAATACCGACGATACTCGTAACCAAAACAGGCCGCCACACTGACATACTGCACGATGGCGATTGCAGCACAATACCCTCGCGAAAACCTGAAACGATCCTCATCACATAGATTTTGCTTTTAACCACGACCTGTATAATAGCGCACGTTAGTTGTACAAGAGAATCACGGAATGTTCCTGCGCACCATGATCTAGTTCACAGAGCGGCCTTCGCCTACAAGCCGCGTGGACGTGTGACATTGTGCCGCGCCGCGCCGCTGCCGTGACCAAGCATTGTGCACGGGTAATCGACGGCCGCGAACGACGCGTAACGGTAACGTGCTCATCGCACAAGCAGCTGCAGAAGACCCACTCCTCACAGGTCACCCTCACTTCTCGTCAGTGCATACATTCATGGATCATTTGGTCGGTATAATTAGGTACGAAACCAGATCAACAAAAAATAAATTGTCCCCTTTTTCAGTTTTTAATATTAATAAAAAAAAAACAAATTGTCCCCTTTTTCAGTTTTTAATATAAATAAAAAAAAAACAATTTGTCCCCTTTTTCAGTTTTTAAAGTAAGACCTAAAATACCAGAAACAATGTTGTTATTCAAACGTATGAGAATATCCTGATATGAACACTAATTAGGCATTTATGTACACTAACACAGCAGCAGTATCTTGGTCGTGGTGAGTGGCTTTTGTGTATGGTGTAAGTGCGTGTGGGATGATGCGTCTTAGGTCATGTAGCGCACGCGTCTCTTTGAGATGGTAATGCACGCGCGGTATATACAGCCCGCTCGGCACTCGCTCGCCACTCGCTGCCCACTGCACCCCAGTGCACTGTCGCCTACTGCACCTGGTCACTGTTCCTACATCACACCATGTGGCGCTGCTCATGTGTTGCGGTTCTGCTGCCAGTGCTGTTGCTGCTTGTGAGTCACCTTACGTACTGTTCGCTACTGCTGCTGGAGTCTCAGCTTCATCGCCAAGACGACGACATGATATTGTTATCCAAGTTTGACACGGTCATGGTTAGAAGCTCACCGCTCTCGTATACTGACGCGTTGCTTGTCCGCAGTGGGGCGGCGGTGCGGACGCGGCGCCGCTGTTCGGCCTGCTCTCCCTCCTCGGCTCGTGAGTGCCTTGTCTACTACATGTAACATCTGTACCATTAGCCCCAACACGTCTTGTCATGACGATGTGTTGCAGGAACGCCACCGACTTACTGTCGACGCTGCTGCTGAGCCACGTGCAGGATAAGATCAACAAGCTGGAGATAATCGCCGACTTCATCGCTATTGCCGCCAACAGCACCGGTCAGTACTGTAGAGCTTTTATAACTAACATTAAACCTTAGGGTACGCAGGCTGGTAATAATGGCATTGGAGTCCTCAAAAGATTTCAATGAAAATATATACTGATGATTAGAGTAGATACTTATGAAAATCTCAAACTGAGCAAATAATATTATGCCACCAGCTCATTTGTTAAGTACAAATGAGCTGGTGACCAGCTACCCTACCATGACGTCTTAAAGCAGAACTTATTCCGCTGAGGGAAAGAGACAGAGCTATACAGGGTGTCTAGCACCATCTCTTTTACTCAGTGGAATAAGTTCTGCTTTAAGACGCCATGGTGGGCCTACTGAACGCTTCAATCCTCGCTCGCCTGTTAATGAATAAAATTTAAAAAAAATGTATGGAATGTTAACCTATAAGTATTAGTGCTCCTAACAACGTTTATTTAGCCTCAAATATTGCAGGGGGATTTTAAATAGAAAAAAAATTCACCCCTAAGGAGGTAAAACAATGGAGCATTTCCGACGTTTGGCTCTAAAACTCGAGCGGGCTGGAGCTACATTCAAGTGGCTCCTCCCAATCTGAGGGGGCCAAACGCCTCCTGCCGTAGGCTCTATAGCCGAGTTGTAAGCCGGACTCGTGCGGTCCATGGCCCTTTACGGGGCCCCGGTATGGGCGCGATGTTTGGGGTGACGCGCCGCCGCGCCGCCTACTACCTGAACGCGTCCCAAAAGGTGGTAGCCACTAGGCTGATCCGGGGCTACGATCTCCGGCGAGGCGGCGAACCTCCTTGCCGGATTGCCACCGTGGGATCTGGAGGCGATAGTCCTCGCGCGCCTGTACGACTGGCGCGCGGAGGCATTACCCCGGGAGAAATATCCACTGCCGCGGCATATTGACAGACCTCCTGTGCGATTTTATGGTAGCATGGAGAGAGCGGCTATCGCAACCCCGTGCAGGGCACACAACAATAGTGGCGGTAAGTCTCTCTTTGAGGATTGGCGCCAAGGCGTCCTCACCTACCGCCCGAAGCAGGTCCCCACTGGACATGGAATTTTCGGGAGGTTCCTGCACATAATCGGGCGAGAGGAAACACCTGGGTGTCACGATTGTGACGATAGCCCGGAAGACACGGTGGAAGCAATCGGCAGCGGCGTTCCTCGCGTCCGGCCCTGGTTCAGGCCATGGTCCGGGCGTTTGAGGGAGCGAACCTCAAACGAACCCAGCAGTCGCGGGAAACCGTAGATGCGGGCCTGTGGACGGTGAGCAATGGGTAGCTCACCGTCCGTCCGTCTAATGACGGCAGGCCGTGTCGACGGTGCGTTTGTGATTCACGCGCGCGTCTACGAGATGTCAGCAAAGCAGAGGGGCCTGCCACTTGCCGGGGTTGTATGTGATACCGCGGCCCTTGAACATAAAGGGCCAACAGAAGGGACATGGGTGGGTTTTAGTCAGTAAAAGTCTGACACACCCCGAAGCTATTTGATGATTCCCCATCCGCAAAAAATGGTAAAGTTTGTATGAGAGGACGCTATTCCCAGGCCCGATTGACTTGAAATTTTGCAAATACAGTCTTTCACAAAATTAATTGAAGACCTGATTCGTATTTTTTTTATAATTTATACCCCAAAATTGTTTTGATACGGATAGATAACTACCCGTTTCAAAACTGACCGTGACTTGGAACACGTGAAACTGAGTTGGTTCAGCCTTTACAGAACACACACACATAACCGTAGTTAAATGTCAACTAACAGAGACCCTTCAGGAACATATGTATATTACTATTTACTTTAAAAAAAAACAGTTCAGTATTTGGCGTTCATTAACCACTATTTTATTTAATATAATTATGCTATTAATATTGATAAAGTAAATTATGTATTAATCGTATAATGCTATACTCTGCTGGAAGAATTGGAATAATACTTTTTCTTATTTTGCCACAGGATGATGAATTAGATCTCACGACGACTACCGCTCTACTGGACCACTGGACCACTGGAATCACACACACACGCATTACAAACATCTTAGAACTAACCTAGGCTATTGTTATTATTTACTATCTTCTTTAAGACTTTGTTGTAAAATAAATGTTGTTATTTTAACTAGTTGTTTTTCTACTTTCTTTTTTTGGATGTGAAATCTTCAATTGACTTTTGACTAAATCCCATCCCATCCATGTTTGTTCGTCTTTGTGTCCCGCTCCCGGGGCCGCAGTATCTCTTTCGAACAGCCCGCACCGGGGTGCGGGTGCGGGTGCGGGGTGCGGGTTTCTAGATGTAGAATAACACCATAGATACACTGCGACCGCGACCTGAAGTACAGTTGTTGCGCAACGCTGTTCCGGAAAGTAGGGCGCGTATCACCTCCAGCGTGAATATTCGTTGCGGAGCGCAAAATGCACCCAACAGCAGGTTTGAGTCGGCGAGGTGCAGTGATGAGAATGCGTGCGTTACATGTTGCTCCGCCGGCGCCGCTGCCGGCTCTGTGTCGCCGCCGGCGCCGGCACCGGTTGAACTGTTCTCGCTTGGAGGCACTTTGACCCTTGAACGTGTCTTCTCAGCTATTGTTGCCGCAAACAAATCTGCTGTGTCGCAAACAACACTGGAATATTGAAAAATGTAAACAATAAGTATAAAAAAATACAGGTGCATAATACAAACTAGCCTACGTGTCTCACTGCTCGGTAAGTCTCCCCCAATTCTAAGGAACTCTTTACTCTGTCCGCTTACTTACTTCTGGGTTGCCGTCTATTACGTTTTTTTGGAGTTTACTCCTTAAGAATCGATTTTCATATATATGGCGCCCGGCATGAGAAAAATGTGAGGTGTAAAATCTACTGATGAATGACCTTGAATGACCTCGTTACGTACTAATTGTACTTAAGGAGTAAACTCCAGTCATGCGTCGGAGCTGACACACACACTTTTTTTTTTAATTAACCTTGCCCCACACTAAGAATTTCTCCTGTATCGTGGGTGCCTTTACAAACATTTAAATTCACATACACAAACAGTCAGAACCGAAAAAACTACCTGTAGGCCATACAAATATTTGTTCCGTGCGGGAATCGAACCTGCGACACGTAGCGCAGCAGTCAATCGCTCAGCCACCGCACCAACCGTACCGTCAATCTATACTATATTATACTATACTATATTATTATTATTATTTAATATTATAAAGCTGAAGAGTTTGTTTGTTTGTTTGTTTGTTTGTTTGAACGCGCTAATCTCAGTAACTACTGGTTCGAATTGAAAAATTCTTTTTGTGTTGAATAGACCATTTATCGAGGAAGGCTTTAGGCTATATAACATCACGCTGCGACTAATAGGAGCGAAGAAGCAATGGAAAATGTGGAAAAAACGGGGAATATTATTCATCTTTGAGGGCTTCCGTTGCGTGCGCTGCGAAAACGGTTCAAGATACCAAAAAACTAATGTATAAAAGAATTATTCCTCTTAAAATGATCTAAAAAAATGTCTGTGACGGTATATGTCTATCTTTTAAGATTAACTCACTAGAACCGTTTTTATGGGAATCAAATTTGGTCGAAATTAATGCATGATTATTTGTTAGAGTTGTATCAACATAATAATATTAATCTTTATCCAATTAAATGTGGTGTTGATTAACAGTATTTAATTGTGAACAAAATTGTCTTTGACATCACTTAATTTCAATGAACATCTTAGAAGATATTACAATTTTAAAATAACTCCGATATAAAATTCACACGCGCCGCATGATGTGCAAAACATGACGCTGCGCCTGGCCGGCCCGGCCGGCGCGGCGGCGGGCGAGGAGAGGCGTTGCTTGCGGGCGACGCGGAGGCGGGGTGTAGCTCTACGATTTAAATTTAAAAATAAATTTAAAAGTTTTATGGATTTTATTTTGGTCGATAATAGTTTGGTAAAAAAAAAATGTTGTAGATAATACCTGTAAATAGGTGTCATCTACATAATTATTCTTAGGGCTGTTTATTCAATAGTCAGATAACTTTTATCAGAGGAATAAAAATGGCGGTTTGACAGCTCATCTATAGAAAATATGTCAAACTGCTATTTTTATTCCTCAGATAAAAGTTATCTGACTATTTAAAAATCAGCTCTTATTAGGTTAGGTTTTAGTTTAAGCACACAGTTAGTTTACCTTATGTTTTACGTAAGTACCAAATACAGGTAAAAATAATTAGGATCCTAATAATTAACCTTACGTTTGTTTTTCTTGATTATCAGTTACGGTTTGGTTAAGTTTTCATTTCCTATTTTCTTTCTTCGTCACTATAATGCCTAGAAAAAGAACTCAGCTTTCTCGGCAGACTGCTACCGCAAAGCGGCTGCGAGCTTTGCGCAGCAATGAAACAGAGGATGAAAATATGCATAGGTTGGCTACTCAACGAGGAATCAGTGAACAAATCGTGCTAATGAATCGATCGTTGAACGTTCGCAGTGTCTAGCCTCACTAAATTTCCGAACTTCGACAAACCGTCAACGGGAACTACGGGAAGCAAGCGCTGAACGTTTATCCTTACAAAATTTCCAAACTTTGGCAAACCGTCAATGGGAATCAAGCGCTGAACGTTTATCCTTACAAAATTCCCGAACTTTGATAAACCGAGAACGGGAATCAAGCGCTGAACGTTCTCAACGTTTAGCCTCACAGAGTTTCGGAACTTGGGCTAAGACGCGGACAAAGTCGTGGGTAACAGTTATAATTTATAAAGCTGAGGAGGTTGTTTGCAAAAATAAATATGATGCCCAAAATACTATTCCACGCGGACGAAGTCGCGGGCACAGCTAGTGAACAATAATACGTTAATTCATTGGATAGCCGTGACACAATAACAATTTGACATTTACCCGCAGCTGTCGTGAAAATGTGTTTGTTTAAAACTGTTAAAAGTTTTTGGTATTCTGCTTTATGTTCTCTAATTGGTTTCATTGATATGGTAATGCGCGCGCAGTATATTTGTCGCGGCGGACACTGCTCCGCACTCGTGCGCCGCTCGCCGTCCACTCACTGCGCTCCCGTGCACAGTGCCAGTGCTGCCCCCGGACTACACTCGTCTCGTCATGTGGCGCTGCTCGTGTGTCGCGGTGCTGCTGGCCGCGCTACTGATGCTCGTAAGTAACAGCAACCTTTCAGTTTCACTTACGTCACCCGCGTGGATCTAACAAGTTGTTCCGATACCGGTCCGTCCGCGTCCTACCGGTATAAAAAATAAACATACAAAAAATCATTTTAAATGTTTTTTTCTATGTTTATTTTTAAGAAACATTTAAAAATGTAAGTTATATGTATTAAAATGAATAAACGAATTAAATATTTATAAAAAACCGACTTACTATACCGAAAGTCGGAAATACTTAATTTATATTTCGATTAAACAGAGGAAAATTTAATTTCAGCTTTTTTAGTTGCGTTATGATATTTCTATACAAATTGTTATCGAGTTCCTGATCATTTTCTACTAATAGCTACGAAGAGATATTGGCAAATCGTCCATATACCATACCTTAGACGACGAAGACTTATGGTTTTGTTATGGATGCCATGGTCTGAACTCGATTTAAATGGAAAGGGTCCAAATTAAATGGGATCACACGGGAATCACCAGCTTTCTAATAGAGGAAGAAACAAAAGAATCGGTTTACCTAGTTGAAAGTTCTGAGGAAACAAACATAAAATACCTTCTCCAAGACACGATTACAATATGTCATCTAAATACAAAAGTCTCTTATACAAACTGTACTAGTTGCTGAAACATCTTATTTATTAAAACTATTCACGTGTAAAAAAACATTATACAAAGGCGGACTTAATGCCTTGGACATTTTCTAGCAGGCAACCTTAGGGTGATGTAAAGACAAAAACGTAGTAGGTGTAATGCGATAGAAAATTTCAGTAAATAAAAACTAGTAGGTAACAAGTTCGTTTTAAGATGAGTCTCCCAACTTCTTAACCGTATAGTTCGGTACGGACCCCTTCGGGGGCTCGACATTCAAACCTCCGCTGGCTCGGTACTGGCCCCGAAAGGGGTCGGACATTTAAGTCATATGACCTCCTCATTATTTTTGTAAATATTTTATTTTCTGGTTAAAAAATAATATGATTGTGCATTCATTAAGATAGTAGAATAAAAATCTCATATGTAAACGTCATTAGAAGTTCTTTAATTATTGAGTAAGTTTCTTAATTAAGTCTTATAAAATCCAAATGCGTAAATTACGATCATCGCCATTTTGATGGCAGTGTAGGTCGAAGCTAAAAATCATAAAAAATTAGGTTTTCGGACATATAAACTCCACATTATTGGGCATGATTAACGTGTCCTTTTATTACGTGAAGAAATCATTCGTAATTGAACTTAAATTAGCAGTGGTAATGATGCATTTTGAAATCTAAAGTCGAAGTTTCGCGCCAATCGTGCTTGTTTACATTTTTAATTCCACATTATATCACACGGACGCGAATAGATTCTTTAGCAAATGACACAAATATCATTTCAAATATTATAAATCACACGAAAATGCCCAGATCTTATCGTAATTTGCAATAATAGGACCAATAACACGTAATATTCATAACCACTACTAAATTCACTTTCGAAATTGACGTCCATTTCTTTTTTTTTAAATTTTGTGATGTGTAAATGCGATTATTTCAATCGATTATTTTCTTGTAAATCAATCAACTCGAATAATTAAATTAAGGAATATCAGAAATTGATAGATAAAAATAAAAATAATTTTGTAATACGTTTAAAATACTATAAATATTGATTAAAATATTTTTTACGTCACTAAAACCGACTCAACAACAAACAGTACAGACTGATCTATGGCTAAATTCGCGCCAATTTTATTTTCAGATAAAAATTCAAATAAGGAATGCGCTTGCTGTTCAAATTTATATTAAAATGTTTATTTGCTATTTTATTAATAATTTGGTTTTGTACCTACTATTTGAATGTGAATTGCAAATAGAAATAAATAAGGTTGAATATAGAACGCCCCAATTATGATCTTGGTAGGCACCGTTAAAAAAATCAGATAAATTATATTTGTTCGACAAAATTGTTTGTAGTATGGTTGGATTGGTTTTTTGAAAAGCGTATTCATTCTTCCTAAATCATGGCTCGTAGGCCAAAGTGTTCTTGGAGTGGAAGCCTTGGGGTAAAAATGGCCTAGAGGAAGAGCACAATTGAGATGGAAAAAAACGGGGGAAGTTATTTGATGATTTCCCACCCCAAAAAAAACCTGGAGTTTTCTTAATGTCGTGTACCGGGGTTTTTTTGGGGGTGGGAAATCATCAAATAACTTCCCCCGCTCTAGGCGAAGCGGGGGGGAGTGTCAGACTTTTGCTGACTAATGTCCACCGATCGATGTTCCTTCTTTTACTCGGGGCTGCGGTATCTCTTTCGAACAACCCGCAATCCCGGCAGGACCCTACCGGGGTTGCAGGTCTGACACTCCCCCCCGCTCCGCCCAGAGCGGGGGATGTGAGGCGCCACGGCATCCTCACCTGCCACCTGACGCAGCTCCTCACCGGGCACGAAAGTTTCGGGACGTTCCTGCACATCATCAGGCGGGAGGAAACACCCAGGTGTCACCAATGTGACTATCGCCCGGAGGACACGTTGGAGCACACAGGCAGTCTGCTCTTTTGAGCGGAGCACCGCTCTGTCCCGGAGGAAATGGTGATGTTTGAAGGAGAGAACCTCAAACCAAGCCAGCCACCGCGGGAGACTACAGGGGTCGGGCGAGACGACAACGACTTTTTGTTAAAAGTTTAACAGGAGCGGATATTTGACGATTTCCCATCCAAGTGGCACAAGACCGATATAAATGGCGGAATTTAAAGGAGGTCTCCTTTAAACTTCTAAAGAAGTCCTTAAATTCCAAAAAAAGAGATACACTATTTAAAAATACTTTTTAGGGTTCCGTACCTCATAATAAATAACAGAACCCAAATATCAAATCTGTGGTCCCTTGAAGCTGTGAAAAAAACAACCCTCCAAGTCTACGTAGAGAAAAGATATGACCGTTTATGTCGTCAGTTTGTACTGAACCCTTGGTGCGTGAGTCCGGCTCCCAATTGGCCGGTCTGTTTTTAATAGGCTGAACCGCTTACTGCTACGCAAAGGTCTTCTTATACCTTTCTAATTTTTTTATCCAACCAATACTTTTAAGTGTCAATATTTTAGAGCCCCGATGTGTACTTGTGTACGGAGTCCCTGTATGTCTAAAACAAGGCTCTACTGCGTAGGCATGACTTGCGAGGTGCGGTACGGGATGGTTGTGCCGGCTGGGCTGCCTGACTGGCTACCTTACAGAATTAGCATGACCTACAAAATTGGCCGCTATTTTCATTTATCGTCATTCAAGAAAACAGTCAAAATCTTTTACCGGGAAACCGTTTGACAGCAAATGCAGGTACCTCAAATCTGGGCGCATAACAAAATAATTATAGCATAATAAAAAAGCACGTGACAAAATGTTGTTGTCTTTCTTTTATTATCGATATCATAAATATTTGTACAACTATAATAATATCTATAGTAGTAGAATATTAAGCCACCTCCATAGGTAAATTCCTCAATGGTCCCAAAACTTTTTCTTAAAGTTTACTCTATTACGATTATCGATTAGGTTGAATGCAACTTTTTAATCGTAATGATGAAACTTAGTTTTACGGTCAGCACTAAAAAATGTCATATTGCAACATATTTTGTAGTATTTTTTGTCGAGATTTGTATCGTGTTTTTTTATTAGCTTCTAAGTAAAATGGCAAAAATAAGAATGCAGATGGAATGTCACTGTTTTTATTTTAGATTTCCGATTTTATTATCAAATGGTTATCTTGTTTAAGTACATTATTTCCAGCGTTTTTAAAGTACCTAATTTTTGGAAGGGTGTAGTAATATGTATTTTACACACATTTTGCAATAGATTGACGCCGTTTTATCGACCTTATGAGGTTTTTGGAAATATAAACCTCAAACTTATCGTATGAAACAGCCGCTGTGACTTATTTTTAATAACAAAATTGAATGCTGTAAATTGATGAAAATTCTTGAATTTCATGACAATTCGCGTCACCCCACCGATTCAGCTGACGTATCATGTGTCAAAATCATGTCGTGCTGAGTGGTTAAATAAGTGTTTACCTTAAAATGTGAACCGACTGGTGGCTGTCCTGATATTCAGAAGGAGCGCATTCCAAAGGAAAACCGCCACCGCCGCCGGGACAAAGGACGATCATCCCCGCGGATAAATCTAAGATCTTCCTAAATTACATTTTGACATCAAAAACTAACACTATGTATATAAAAAACATAGACCATTTAAGGCGCTGTACAAAGCAAACACTTCGTAAAACGTCTAGTTTTTCGTCGCAAAGTTAGCCGTATCTGTACATGCCACTAGCCAAAAAAAATACCGTGTATAGTTCAATACATAAAGTAAAGAGTTAAACAAAATAAGTTTACAAAAGTGGTCTAGTATTACGAAAAAAAAAAATGTTTAAAAAGACCAAGAAAAAAATTTTTTCGTCTCGAAATTCTCAATTTTTTCAGCGACTTATCATCTTGACTACGCCACAAACCGCGATGCAAGCGTCAGTAATTGACGGGATGCAACCGCGTTCCGACCCCGCTGTCGTAGAGGAGGATGATAGGGTTGCTACGGTAAGTAGCCAGTGCAACGAACGATTGAGGAGCGCACTGGAGGATGCGCTTCGCGACTATCGATCCACTCCCGCCGAACTTAGACCCCGATTACCACGGTTACCCATGCATAAAAAAAAATAGGGCGCTGGTGTGTGCCCTGGACTCGCAGCTCAAGAATTTATTCGAAAGTAGCGAGGATCTCGTTGATACGCACTCGATCCTGTACTGTGGGGCTGTTGCGGTATGTCGTTTAGCTAACGTCAAATTTCCAAGTTGTGACGTAGCTACTCGACCAAAACCATCCGTACCAGCCTGGCAGTGCAGGATCGAAAGGCGTATCGACGAGGCCAGGGTACTCATCGGTAAACTATACTGCTTCAGGGAGGGCAATACAAGACCACGTGTGATGCGCTTTGTGAGACGGGCATTCTCGGGGACTGGAATCAGTCCTCAAGAATATATGTCTCGTACCACAGAGCGCATCGACTTCCTGAAGCAAAAAGTGTATGCATGGGCAAACCGTATTCGGCGGTATAAGCGGCGGGTTGATCGGTATTCGCAAAATCGCATGTTCCGGAGCGATGAGAGGTGGGTATACAGAGCTTGGGAGCGACCCGAACAAAGTGTGACTGACGTGTGCCGCCCGGATGATGTAGCCACGAGTTCTTTCTGGCATAACATCTGGTCGGTGCCTGTCTGTCATACTGAGGCTGACTGGATGCGTGATGTTGAGTGTGTGTGTGAAACTATTCCAGAAATGGAGCCAATCTTAATAACATCTTTAGATATAGCCAGTGCAGTTCGTCCGTTACCGAACTGGAAGTCTCCAGGACCGGATGGACTGCACAACTTTTGGCTCAAGTGGCTCAGTAGTTCACACACTCGCCTGGCATCTCAATTTCAGTCTTGCCTTGAGTCCGGGTCTCTGCCACAGTTTTTAACAACAGGCGTTACCCACCTGCTCTATAAGTCAGGTAGTCCCGCGGAACCCAAGAATTATAGGCCGATCACGTGTTTATCGACGGTCTATAAACTTCTTACGTCCATTTTGAGAGCGAAAATTAATTCACACATAGACAACAATTCAATTATGTCTGCCTCTCAGAATGGATGTAGGAACGGGTCTCGCGGTACTAAGGAGTTACTCCTCATTGACATGGCCATTAGCCAACAGGTTCGTCGATCCCGCAAGGATTTGTCGACATGTTGGATAGATTATAAGAAGGCCTACGACTCAGTGCCACATACATGGCTCAAGAGGGTGCTGGAGTTGTACAAGATAGATGCAACCCTACGCGCCTTTCTTGAGTCGTGTATGGGGCAATGGAGGACGGTCCTTCGATATCCAGGATGTAGACAAATCCAGGGAAACGATGAGCCTGTGTGGATTAAACGGGGAATATTTCAGGGCGACAGTTTGAGTCCACTTTGGTTCTGTCTAGCCCTGAATCCTCTAAGCACATTGCTGGAGGATTCGGGTTTAGGCTATCGGTTGAGAAGAGGTGGTCAGGTCATATCTCACCTCCTTTACATGGATGATCTGAAACTCTTTGCTCCCAACAAATTGCGACTAATGGAGCTACTGAAAGTAACTGAAACTTTTAGTAACGCCATCAGGATGGAATTTGGTGTGGACAAATGTGCAGTCATGTATGTGAAGCGAGGGGAGATTATGGAATCCGAGGGAATTCAACTCTCGGATTCCATACACCTCAGATCCCTTTCCTCATCCGAAAGCTATAAGTATTTGGGTATGTCGGAAGCGTTAGGCATTAACGTAGCTGACATGAAGCAATTGTTGAGGGAGCGTTTCTTTGGTCGCCTGAAGAAGGTATTAAAAAGCCTTCTTTCGGGCGGGAACAAGGTGCGCGCCTTCAACAGTTGGGTCATGCCGGTTATAATGTACTCTTTTGGCATACTCAAATGGACTCAGACTGAACTCGATGCCCTGGATAGGAGAGTCCGTACACTGCTGACTGGAAATCGGATGCATCACCCACGATCATCAGTGATGAGACTGTACATCCCACGGAAGTGTGGGGGTCGAGGCTTTTTAAACGCGAAGACCCTCCATAACCGAGAGGTGTGTAGTCTCAGGGAATATTTTTTAAAAACCGACGTGGGTATGCACCGAGATGTAGTCGCAGTGGACAAGGGACTCACCCCGCTGTCCATGGCTAAAGAGAATTGGCGCAAACCTGTAGTACTTACTACCGATGACCGCAAGGTAGTATGGCAAGGTAAGGAGCTTCACGGGCGCTTCTACAAGGCTCTTCATGGGCCCGATGTAGATTTTCTGGCGTCCGTGTCCTGGCTACGATTCGGTGACCTATTTGGGGAAACTGAAGGTTTTGTCTGTGCGATTATGGACGAAGTTATGTTGACGAACAACTACCGGAAATATATAATGAAGGATGGGACGGTTGACGTGTGTCGGGCATGCCACCGTCCTGGTGAGTCCATCAGACATATTATTTCTGGTTGTTCTCGTCTAGCTAACAGCGAGTACTTGCATAGACACAACCAAGTGGCCAGGATTATTCATCAGCAACTTGCCTTGAAATATAATCTTGTTGAATCTGAGGTACCGTACTACAAGTATGTGCCCGACCTAGTTCTCGAGAAAGACCATGTTACGCTGTACTGGGATCGGTCTATCATTACTGACAGGACTATTGTCGCCAATAAACCTGACATAGTGGTGATAGACCGATCAGCGCGCCGCGTAATGATAATCGATGTTACCATCCCACATGACGAGAACCTCGTGAAAGCTGAGAAAGAAAAACAACTAAAATATCTTGACTTGGCACACGAGGTTGTTGACATGTGGAATGTGAACTCGGCTATTATTGTGCCGATTGTCGTAACGGCCAATGGCTTAATTGCCAAGAGCCTCGACGAACATCTGTCGAAGCTCTCCTTAGGTGGTTGGATCAAGGGCCTGATTCAGAAGGCAGTACTCCTCGATACGGCCCGCATTGTGAGGAGGTTCCTGTCTCTGGAGCCCTAACCACCGGTAGCTTGGACCCTGCTCCCGTTACCGGCGGAAACCTATTTTTATATTTTTAAATGTTTTTTTAATTTTTTTTTTCTAAGAAATATTAAAAATGTAAGCATAAGATGTAATGTAAATAAAGGAGATAATGATAAAGAGATATCTAAAATTTTTTCAAACATTGAGCTGTATTTTTTTTATATTCAATAAAAACTGCAAAATGACCTACATTTTGGCGGACATGATATTCAAATAAAATCAAACACCGAAATATGTTCGACCTTATTTCTATTCTTTCGATGCAATACTGTCGTGTACTTGTGTCAGACCATGCCTAGTATGCAGCTATCGTCACTTTCGTGAATACCTAAAGATTAGCTTATTGCCGCGCCAGAATGTAAAAGCAATCATTTTACAATTATTTAAAAATGACGGTAAGATGCAAACATTTGGTAATCGTAAGTTATTCATTATCATAATTAGGTGTGACCATTAGCGCTGAACATGAGACGAGTTCGTCTGTGAGAACAACAGCGAGGTCTCCGCTTTACATGTCAATGGAATATTTTCCGTTTCACTGTCGCCTTCAATTTTTACTAATGAGCCGATTAATGTATTGCTTTCTTAACACATGAAATAATGCATTCTGTACACCATTCCTTCATTAAATATTTGTGGTTGTCTAAATGTGTGTTGTGTGTGACAGCGTGGCCTTGCTGTCATCACACTGAGTGAAGTCAGAACTCGTTGTTTGTCCGCAGTGGTGCGCCGGCGCAGTGGACTCCAAGCCGTTGTTCGGCCTGTTCGGTTCGTTTGGCGGGTACGTAATTAAGTACTACTGTTATACTAACATAAACTAAATTTTAGGAAAGTGAAAAAAGATGAGTAGATCAAATACCTTGAACACTAAATACTGTGTGTGTGGACTCGACAGTCGTGCAGTCATGACAGGCACTAGCTTACTTTCGAAGAGCCTCAACCACTGCAAGAGTGGGCTCTCGATAGGCAGCTGGATCAGGTGTTTCATTTAGTGTTTTGTACATGTAAGCAAATAAATACGCAGTCTAAAATGGTTCTTGAGCCCCGCCATTCTCCGGAGAATAAAGTATTCTTCTATAGTTACCTAAGAACTGCTTTTATAAAAACATGTAAATATAAAATAACAATATTAAATTACGGTTTCCTTGCCCTTTGCTTTTTGGAAATAATTATAAAGACTATCAGTAGGTACGGTTTCACAATGAAGTTGTATTGTTACTCGTCACAGTTTGAACCGCACCAGCTTGGCGGGAGAGCTCCTGCAGATCCATTTGCAGCAGAAAATTTCGGCACTCGACGCGCTCGCCAATGCCATCAGCAACTACGCCGGCAACTTCACTGGTCAGTTTCATGAATGAATTTTGTCGTACAAGTTTGTACAACAATTATATCGTCACTTTCGTATCGTACGAGCTACCTAAAAGGTGTTTAGTGGATACCTACTAAATGGTGATAAGCGTCATGTGTTCATTCTGTTGTTGTGTGACAGGCGTGAGACTAATCCGTGTTTGTTTTCAGTGGGATGAAGCAGGCAGCACTCCGACCGGTGCACTGCTGCCAGACAAACTTACTTTAATATCTCTTCGAAGTATTCTAGCTTAAGTAGTAATTACCTGTGTTGTTGTACCTGATAAAAACATTATTTTGTAATAAATGATTTATTTAAAGTACGTGATCGCTTTACTTCAGATGATCGCTCCGCATTAAATACCTACATATGTGTAATACGACATCTCACATGGTCACTCACATTCGAATGAACAACAACTTGTAATGTGATCACAATCACACACACGCCTGGCGATGGATTCTATTGTCTATTGCATTATAATAAAACTCTTGTGTATTTAAAATGTTTAAGAATAATTATTTGCAGTAAACGTAGTGGAAGTAATGAAATATGTTAGTGACACGTTTCGAAGTGATTTTTTACAAACTTTAAATATATTTTTTATTTACATCACAAGCCCAAGATAAAAGTGTCATTGTTCCTTCATAAAAACTTTTTAACAAAAAATTAAACCGACGAAAAGTAAAAAATAAATACCTTTTAGTCTAGGTAAGCTCCAAAATTAAAGTATGAAATTAATTTCAAGTCGGCGCCAAACAAGCAAGAAAACTAATAACGTAAAACGGGAAATATTGACAGCTTTATTGATCGTCGATCATTGTATGTTGGCGCCGCCTCAAAATTAATTTCATACTTTAACTTTGGAGCTTACCTAGACTAAAAGGTTTTTATTTTTCACTTTTCGTCGGTTTAATTTTTTGTTAAAAAGTTTTTATTCATCTCTTTTTGGTTTTCTTTAACAGCAAATGTGTTGTTGCTTAACTTAGTCTAATTTGTATTTGATGTTTGGTTGTTATTAAAATTCCAAATTTCTCGGCATTTTTAAATCAAATATTGTTTTTTTGCTTTCTAGTTTCCTATTTTTGTCGATTTTTTGTTGAAATCTACATCGTGCTCAATATTTGGGTGCTATTATTAGGAACCTACATTACTTGCTATTGCTATTTAAAAATCCTTGATAAGCGAAGAGAGGCGTAAGCGTAAGGATGGTGCTTCGATAAGAATGTTCCTTACCGTCAAACAGGTTGACAAGTACTAAGATGACTACCATGAATTCGAAACACCATCGCGTCCTTGGGATACCTCCAGATATTGTTGTACCTACCAAAAAATCTGAAGATTTGTGGTGCCCATGAAAGCAAAGGAAATAGAGTGAAAGCGATGGGTGTTGCTGGATCTCTATTGATTGCAATTTTTAAAAGAATAAGTACTCAAAATGTTTTTTAACACATTATGTGGCCGGTAATTCTAAGCTGGGTCGTCACGGTACCTACATAAACTGCAAGGGTCGGCACTCGATAAAGCATGAAAGTGTTATATAATAAATGAAAGTTTTAGCAAAATTATCAGATTTAGAACCTAATAAGGTGTTCATCTACCCGCATGATTTTCGCGCTGACTGAAACGCAGAGACTGAAAGGTTAACTCACTATGGCCTGCACATTATACAGAAATTTAATTCTTGCCGTAATCTCTAAAACACACTTATTATGTTTTTTTTCAAATAAGGGCATCCGTCCGTCGATGAAATCTTTTTTTTTGCGGATGGGAAATTATCAAATAACTTTCCCCGCTCTGGGTGGAGCGGGAGGGAGTGTCATACTTGTGCTGACAAAAACCCACCCATATTCCTTCTATTGCCTTTTATATTCCGATACCGTGCTCTTTTGAACAACTCGCAACCCCGGCAGGCAGTGGCCTTGACAAGCCTCTCTGCTTTGCTGACATCTCTTTAGGGAGGTAACCGCTTCCCATTTCCTCTCGCTTCGGACCATGGACTGAACCAGGGCCGGGGTAGATGGCACCCTTAACCCAATAAGGTCTAAAGTTGCCAATAAAGTTCAAGATATCAGCCCAACTGTTGGGGACCTCTTGTAACTGTCTTCCGTTTCCACCGCCAGAGCTTCGATGAAAATCATAATCCAACAAGGTCAACAGTTCTCACCGACGTACATGAAATGAGCTTAAACACAATACAGCTGCTGTAAGCTATTGAGAACATCTAGGAAATACTTTCCGTCTCCATCATCAGATCTTCTATGACCGTTATTCTCCAGCTAGCTGATAAGATCTCGTCAAGATGCATGAAATGAGCCCAAACACGATATAGCTGCTGTAAACTGTTAAGAACGCCTTGCAAATACCTTCCGTCTCCATCGTTAGATCATCCTTGACAGTCATTATCCAGCTTGGCTCAAAGATCTTTTTAAAGGTGAATAAAAGGAGCCCAAACACAGAATAGCTGCTGTTAATCCATGCGGACCTCTTGCAATTGCATTCCGTCTCCATCGTCAGACCTTCAATGACAGCGCCAGCCTCCAGTAAGGTCTAAAGTTCTCGTCAACGTGAATGAAATGAGTTGAAACACGATATATCGCTGCTTTAAACTGTTGAGTACCTCTTCCAAGTTGCAAGTGTTTTCCGTCTCCGTCATCCATCATCAGATCTTTAAAACGTCAAAATGTCATCAGAACTACATAAATGTGCCAAATTTAAACAGAATCTGTTCACAATTGAAAATTCAGTGTGAAAAAAATCAATCACCCCCTCTTTTCCCACCCTTAGGGGCGGATTTTTTTTTCTTACTAAAATGGGACCAACTTTGAAATATACTCTGTCCAATGAAAAAAGAATTTTTCAAATCGGACGTCTCAGTAAAAAGTTATGCGTGGTCATCCATAAAAAAAAAATTACACAGGTCGAAATGAGAACCTCCTTTTTTTCGTCGGTTAAAAAATGACAAATTTCCATACAAACTTTCAACTCCTATTTTTTTTACCTCATTAAAGGGTAAAGTTTTACAAACTTCGAATGTCATATTCATTTATTTCCCACTGCTGCGATTCCATAGGCATGCTAAAGAACCAGCTCGTTATTCATCCAGAACATTTAAATGGTATCGACCAAGAGTAAACTCATCTTTATTCAAAATACTACTCTTGCCACAAAACTATACTCATCTTAACGTACAAATAATGCAAAAATGTTTTACTTAAGTGGCTGCATCACAAAAATTATGACCAACCAGAACATATTCTGCATGTACCAGGTTAGAAACTAAGCACATGACAAAGAAGTGATTAAATAATACAACCATGCACGTATACTCACCTACCGACACCGTACACATTATACAAACACATTCGACAAACACATAAACACCTCCCTCACACACATCTTCATAAGCAAAATAAAATCTTGATAATAAACTTGTGTTTTGTATGTTATGAATTTTATTGATTTATTATTTGAATTAGTTTTAGTTTATCCACTTTATACTCTTTTAAATCAATTAAATCTTGAATGCAGCCTTACTTGGTAAGAGACAGGACTCCACGACACAGGGTATCCTAGTGTGGAGTCCAGAGAATATACAGCAATCTAAATTAAGGCTATTTTATATCTACATACAAACTTTTAAATTTGGACTGAATATTTTTTTATTTATGTCTAATCAACAGCCGAAAACATTAGTTCTAGCTTCTAGCGTTAAAAATGTCGATACTTCCATGCAACCTTTCATCTCCCCTATTGACGACTTACAACCCTTTTTTCTCATTAAAAAGTAGGCTCTAGACTATTTGTGTAACAAAATTTAATTTTAATCGATTCAGTAGTTTTAACGTGAAAGCGCGACTGACAGAAATACCGTTACTTCCACATTTATAATATTAGTAAGGTTTACACTTTTCTTCTTCTTAGAACATTTAAATAAAAGCTAGTCTTTTTACGTGTCGTTTATTTCGACTTAAGAAGCAAATATCTCTTTAACCATTGTCATAAGGAACGTTTTTAATGACTTGTTTTTCTTACGATTTGCTTGACCACATGACGTCAATACATATCCCACCAAAAACATTCTGTAAAGAAGTCAAGCCAAGCCAAGCCTCGATGGAGCTGCTTGTTTATGTCTAAAAAGTAATGAAATCTAGACAAAGTCGTGCCAACTCTAAGGTTCCTTGCTGCGATTTCTTTATTATTATTGTTAATGTTGTGTGACTTGCCCGTTGAACATTCTTTATACGTTAGTGGGTACAAGTCAATTTTGTTTACACGTTGTTATATCTGTTGTAACTACCTATGTTTGTTAAGCGAGATAATAGCCCATACTGGTATTGGTAATTGGACGCTAGTGTCTCATTTTAGGCCGCTGTTGATTGTGCAACACAGGCATTCAGCATTGACAATGCTGACTTCTGCTCTCTTCTTTGTGGAGCGTCAAATCGACCACCAATCTATACTATCTATACTAATATTATAAAGCTGAAGAGTTTGTTTGTTTGTTTGTTTGAACGCGCTAATCTCAGGAACTACTGGTTCGAATTGAAAAATTCTTTTTGTGTTGAATAGACCATTTATCGAGGAAGGCTTTAGGCTATATAACATCACGCTGCGACTAATAGGAGCGAAGAAACAATGGAAAATGTGGAAAAAACGGGGAATATTATTCATCTTTGAGGGCTTCCGTTGCGTGCGCTGCGAAAACGGTTCAAGATACCAAAAAAATATGTACGAAAGAATTATTCCTCTTGAAATGATCTAAAAAAATGTCCGGAAGGTAGTATAGGTATATGTCTATCTTTTAAGATTAACTCACTAGAACCGTTTTTATGGGAATCAAATTTGGTCGAAATTAATGGAATAAAAATGGCGGTTTGACAGCTCATCTATAGAAAATATGTCAAACTGCTATTTTTATTCCTCAGATAAAAGTTATCTGACTATTGAAAAATCAGCCCTTATTAGGTTAGGTTTTAGTTTAAGCACACAGTTAGTTTACCTTATGTTTTACGTAAGTACCAAATACAGGTAAAAATAATTAGGATCCTAATTATTAACCTTACGTTTGTTTTTCTTGATTATGAGTTACGGTTTGGTTAAGTTTTCATTTCCTATTTTCTTTCTTCGTCACTATAATGCCTAGAAAAAGAAATCAGCTTTCTCGGCAGACTGCTACCGCAAAGCGGCTGCGAGCTTTGCGCAGCAATGAAACAGAGGATGAAAATATGCATAGGTTGGCTACTCAACGAGGAATCAGTGAACAAATCGTGCTAATGAATCGATCGTTGAACGTTCGCAGTGTCTAGCCTCACTAAATTTCCGAACTTCGACAAACCGTCAACGGGAACTACGGGAAGCAAGCGCTGAACGTTTATCCTTACAAAATTTCCAAACTTTGGCAAACCGTCAATGGGAATCAAGCGCTGAACGTTTATCCTTACAAAATTCCCGAACTTTGATAAACCGAGAACGGGAATCAAGCGCTGAACGTTCTCAACGTTTAGCCTCACAGAGTTCTCGAACTTTGGTGAACCGACTACGGGAATCAAGCGCTGAACGTTTTCAACGTTTAGCCTCACAGAGTTCCGGAACTTGGGCTAAGACGCGGACAAAGTCGTGGGTAACAGTTATAATTTATAAAGCTGAGGAGGTTGTTTGCAAAAATAAATATGATGCCCAAAATACTATTCCACGTGCACACAGCCGGCACAGCTAGTATAACATAAAATAGACGGACTTCTTTCAATGATTAAAAGTCCGGCTCTACTGGAAGTATTTTTATACTGTTTGTTTCAGGCTCGCCTTTACATAAGTCTTATTGAAATGCGCAGCTTTATCAAGCAATTGACTGGTTATTGAATCAACGTTTTCAAAGTGGCAATTTTCCATTGTCAATAGGTAGCGGTTCTGGCGACAGATTGGTGCAATGGTGTCATGGAGCACCTGGTTTTGTACTGTTTTGGGGTAGGAAATAATCAAATAAGGGGGGGAGTGTCAGACTACTGACTAAAACCCACCCGGGCCGCGGTATCTCTTTCGAACAACCCGCAACTGGTTTTGTACCCTTCAACGGCCAAGTCACACAACATTAACTATAATAATAAAGAAATCGCAGCAAGGAACCTTAGAGTTGGCACGACTTTGTCTAGATTTCATTACTTTTTAGACATAAACAAGCAGCTCCATCGAGGTTTGGCTAGTTCTTTATATAATGTTTTTGGTGGGATTTCACTTCTTTTTGTAGAAACGTGGGCATATTGATTTACTTTATTTTATTTTTTTTAAATTAATATTTTAGTGTAATTTGTTTGTAATGTTCGAGTAGAATAAAGTTAATCGTTCGACTATTTCTTTTTGTAAACTTGTAAGTATAAGTATAAGCCTACGCTAATGATTTAAAAATATATTGTAGAATATCGGATCTGACTGATTGTATAAAGCTTCAAAGGGTGATTCTTTGAACCACCGTTTTGACAATATTTTCATTGAAGAACATAAGAAAGTAATGTCCTATTGAAATAGCCTTTGCAGGTGTTATGTAAACAGTTAATATCTATCGTGGCCTTATGTTGCTAATGCGATTTATTTAAACAAATATTATATAAGTTTGCAGATAATAGTCAATTCTAATTAATCTGCTGTGTCCCAACATCGGTTTTTGTTAAATAATTTTGTTTCCTGTTACCAATTGTCGAAATACAAAAATAATTGTAAGTTGTATCGATATTTGAATGTTTATTTCTTAATATTATCATACTAAAATTCAAGATACTTGTAAATTCTCGTAATAACAATACTTTAAAAATTGTCCCCGAGTAAAATGATCATTCGTCTGGCGCATCTTTGCCGCGCATGAATTCAACGTAAACATCAAGTATTCCATTTAATAAAATCGACTCGTGATTGGCTGCGCCAGTCATTGCCGATCCGTGGCATGTAGTGGTCTTGCGTCGCGTGTATTTGGCGAAAAAGTGCGATTGAAACCCGTCGTCTGGCGATTGTAAGTTAAGCGGCATAATTAATCTGTCTTAATTTATGAGTTGTGCATATGTCCTTATGTTTTGTTATAAAACCAAAGTGTGTTATCAGGTTGTTTATTTACATTTATTACACTATTACTTTTGTAAGTTTATAAATAAAAGAGCAGAGTTTAATTAGCTTCAAATTCCTAATTTATCTGGCTCGCATTAGTCTGGTTTTATCTGGCTCTTAAGGCCAGATGAATTTAGATGTCCAGATGAATTAGATTTCTTTTCATGGATGAACCTCATACGAACTTAGTTATGAAGTAATAAAAAAAATTGAACTTTATAGTGTTAATATTACTCACTATATATGGTCTTGTGAAGTCTATTTAGTGATAGACCACAGTTTTTACAGCTTATTACACGCAACTTTGGTAACGGACGTCCGACTAGTGGCACACTGATGTAGACTGAGCGCGAAAGTGGCAGTTTATGATTTTTGTTCATATCTTGGGTTAGACTGGATTTTACCTATCCACTTTTCATTTTTATAATAAAACCCCATTTTTTAGTTTCAGATCTATATTAAGAATCACGATGGCAAAACCAAAGAAACAAAAAAGAGAAGAAACACTTTGAAAAAAGAGGCTCGCAGATAAGAAGAGATTCTGAGTTATGGGCAGAACAACAAGAAAAGAATAGAAAAAGCTACTTACGTAGAAAGAAACTAAAGAAACAGCTTCCAATAAATGAAATGCCTCCGAACAACGACTACAGAGAAAGAGATGGAGAACAAATTTTAAGACTTATTATCTAAAAAAGAAGCAAGAAAAAAGAACAGCGGTTTTACTTGAACACTCCACCTCAAAGTCCCAACATTTTGTCAGATACTGACATTTTATCCATATTGATTACAGTGAGAATTATGCAGTCAAATGTAATAACGAAATTCAGGCATACCATTTTGGTGGTAGCCATAAACAGGTAACTTTACACACTTCAGTTATATATTACCTAGACGATGAGAAGATACAGCAAGTACAATCATTTTGTACGGTGAGTGAGTGCCTTCGTTATGCCATATCAGCAGTATGGGCCCACTTAGTACCTATCCTTGAGTATATAGGTGAAACAAAGACAGGCATTCATACTGTACATTTTATTTCTGATTCTCCCTCTAGCTTGTATCGAAATAAAAAAGTTTTTAACTTAATTTCTTATTTGCACATATGCCTGAGCTCAATCAGAACCATTTCGTGGAACTACAGTGAGTCTGGCCATGGAAAAGGTGCCCCCGATGGAGTAGGTGCTCTTATTAAAAGAACTGCAGATCAAGCTGTTTCTCAAGGCCAAGATATAAAAGATCTGGATGATTTTTTAAATATCATGAAGCAAAACTTTAAAAAAAAACTATGTTGCGAACTGTTTCTGAGTATGATATTAGTGAGAAGGACTTGCTTTTTCCACAAAAAGTTAAAGCGAAAATTGAGTTGCATTGATCAAGATTGTCTTAATCAAGCCGTTAGTTGCAACCACATGAATCATCTTGGGTTTTATCGCTTAGAAGAATTCAACAAGACAACTAAGAGAAATTGGTGAATATTTTTGGACAATGAGTAATGAAACGAATTAACACCAAGATATTAGCGGAACGCCTAACAAAACAGTAAATAAAGAAGGGATTTGTCAGATATTGATTAAACCACCTTAATACGGAACTGCTCACATAGTGAAAGTAAATCATTAGGAATAAGTAATACACAAGGTGCCATTGAAAAATAATCAACAGTGATCAAAAACATGAAGCTAAAGGAGAAGGGATCGATAGAGCAGATCGATGTATTGAATCTACAGAAGATGTATTCGATAACATATATCTCAAGTTAGTGAAACCTCTTTTAAATTAGGACTGATTTTGATTCTCATGAATATCATTATTATTAAGTGTTTAGTTTTCAACGAAGATTTTACTGTTTTTATTATAAGTAGTTCCAAGGGGTTTAGTTTAGGGCACGCCACAATAGCGGCGGTAAGTCCCCTCTTTGAGGAGTGGCTGGAGAGGCGTCATGGCGTCCTCACCTACCGCCTGACGCAGGTCCTCACCGGACACGGAAGTTTCGGGAGGTTCCTGCACATCATCGGGCGGGAGGAAGCGCCTGGGTGTCACCATTGTGACGATCGCCCGGAGGACACGGTGGAGCACACAGTGGCGGTCTGCCCAGCTTGGGCGGAGCACCGCCGTGCCCTCGTGGAGGCGATCGGCGGCGGCGATCTCTCGCGTCCGGCCCTGGTTCAGGCCATGGTCCGGAGCGAGAGGGAATGGGAAGCGGTCACCACCTTCTGCGAAGCAGTAATGCTAGCAAAGGAGGTGGCCGGGCGATTGAGGGAGAGAACATCTGCCCAACCCAGCCGCCGCGGGAGACGCCCATGGCGCCGGGCGCCACGAGACGACTTCCGGCCACCGTAGATGCGGGCCTGTGGGCGGTGAGCAATGGGTAGTTCACCGTCCGTCCGTCGATTGACGACAGGCCGTGTCGACGGCGCGTTCGTGTTTCACGCGCGCCTCAAAGAGAGTCAGCAAAGCAGAGGGGCTTGCCAGGGCCTCCGCCTGCCGGGGTTGCGGGTTGTTCGAAAGAGATACCGCGGCCTCGGAACGTAAAGGGCAATAGAAGGAACATGGGTGGGTTTTAGTCAGTACAAGTCTGACATGCCCCCCCGCTCCACCCAGAGCGGGGGAAGTCATAGGATGATTTCCCACCCGAAAAAAAAAAAAAAAAAAAAGGGGTTTAGTTTAAAATCAAGATCTTTGCTGTTTCTGCTGTATGTTATTAAGAGTTTTGTTTAAAATGAAGATTATTTTAAAGTTTCCTCAATTGAAAATGAAGGCTGAATTATATTGCATTTATTACCTTTTTAAGAACATTACTACTCGTTAGCGCAGCCGTAGGACTAAGATTAGTGTGACTAAGATTTTATGATTATACTAGCTTTTGCCCGCGGCTTCGTTCGCGTTAAATTCGGTATAACACAGTACCTGCTATCTGCAGTTTTTGCCCTTGCGCCTTATTGATTTCTAATAGCAACGCTAAGTTTTTCCTTTTCTTCCCTCGTTCTCTCTCATATCCCACTTTTTTAATGAAAAAAATTCCCAACTATCTCTGTACCAAATTTCATCAAAATCGGTTTAGCCATTAAAGCGTGAAGAGGTGACAAACAAACAAACTCACTTTCGCTTTTATAATATTAGTAAGGATTTTAAAGTGTTTGTATGAATTTTCTTTGAAACGAAAGACTACTGACGAAATTGTAATTTAATACTCAACTTAATTAATGTTTAATAGGACCAAAAATTTTATTGTTATTTTTAAATTGCAACTGTGATTATGAATGTTTAATTAATAAAATCTATTGAAAATAAAGGGACATTATCATTTATCTGCATGATTCAAATTAATCAGGCGCAAAGTCTCATTATTCTGCTTTTTTCATAATTAATCTGGCTGATCAATTAATCAGCACGTTCTAAATCGTAAGCCACTGGGTGCAAATGAGTGCCTTTGACATATGTTTTTACATTTAGTGACTCGGACAAATTAATATACTAACTGAGATTATATTGTACAAAAATAATTAAGCCATACCAATGAGTCAAATTCCCTCGGTTTTAAAGAATCACCCCAAAGTGATCTTGATGTCCTTCAACAATGGTATTCAAAATTTCAAAAATTCAAAATTCAAAACCATTTATTTCAATTAGACCATTACAGGCACTTTTGAATGTCAAGAAACAAAACTAATCTACAGTCCCGGTCACAAGGCATAATAACTTGTGAAAGTACTGTAGTTGCCCATTCCAAAGCGTTGATCTCTATGGAGAAGAATGGGCAAGAAACTCCATGGACACTCTTTTAAATTATAATATTTTTACAAAATTGTATTTACATCAATCATGTTGAGATTATACAAATATGTGAGAACGATGTAGAAAGACGTAGAAAGAAAAAGTATTTAAAATGTAATGTTTAAATAATGCTATGAAAATGTATGCATTGCTTTCGCTTAACTTCGGAACTAAATGACCTACAGCCTTGAAATTTTGGATTTTAAGTTTGTGATTCTAGCTTACTGGATGACGAAAATTTCTGCGTTCTGGTCTTATTCAGAGGTTCGGAAATTGGGGGCCTGAAAATACGGCGAAATGGTTCCAGAAAAGGATGGTACGGCAGTGTTTGCTTCGCGCTCGACTTGGCGGGGACACTACCGTGCCCTCCGATCGTTTGATGTTGACGAGCAGGTGCTGTCACAAAATAGATTTGAAGTATTTAACCAAAGATTGGGACATTAGTAAGTGTGCTGGCTCTAATGCAATGTTTTAAGTGATTAGAATGAACGATTCCGTTGACCTTGTGCCTAATAACTGTAACAACAAACAGAACATTCTATAGTCTATTTGCCAAACTTCTTGGCAGTATATGATTAGGTATAAATGAGACAAAAGATGTAGTATAGTCTGGTTATAATTATCCAAAGGTGCATCTTATATACTAACGACTTCGTGATGATAACAGATAGTAGAAACATTTAATAGATATTGAACGTGCGATAAAGAACATAAGATTGCGATGTAGATTGTAGATACAGCACAAAGATATTGTACTGTAACAGTACACCCCCCTTTAAAAAAAAAAAAAAAATATTATGGTAATAGTGTTTACAATATAAAGGAGATCGGTAAATCTTGGCCTCGATAGACTAAGTAGTAAACCATTCGAAAAAATATTTAAATAATTAAAAGCACTTCTTTAATTTATCTTTTCCCTAAAAAACATGGGAAAATGGAATTTGTAAAAAAAAAATAGTCAGTTGATGTATTCCTGGCACTGCAGTTAAGATAACAACTGGTATTGCCATGATACTATTTTAAATTAAAAAATGTTTTTACTTTTTAAAGATTTTTATTCTATTTTTCGGTTTATATTTCTTCTTGAGCGCCTAAAAAGTATTTTATGAGCTTATTATTTTATAAGCTTATTACGAAACAATTCGCAGTATTGTATTATTATATTTTTTTAAAAATAAAGATTTTATAGAAAAATCGATTTTCATTTTTAAAAAGTGCAACACTCGATACGCCTGTCACTTGATAGTCAATCAGCTGTCATTAGATTGGCAGCTAGCATCATAAACGTTTCCTCGCTCGTGTTGCGGACTATCGTTTTTGTGTTTATTTTGTGTGCTCTTAGTACCGACTCTTGCTTTGTTTCTGGACAATTGTGACTGCCTTTATGACCGACACTGACCCTATCTCGTTCTTGGAGCTCATAACCTCATAAAAAAGCGGGAACAAATGGTAAAGAGGTTTATTGGTTTAATTCCCTTATACCATGTTATATCGAAAAACTAATTACGCAGGGCTGTAGACCAATATTACCCCTTCAAAACCCAAATTATTTCATTCTTGTTCATTGAGGCCTAATTTGTTAGGAGTGTTTGCGGGTCTCCTTTGATCTAGACCTTACTAGTTATTTGCTGATGTATATAAATAATAATGCTATTGTACGCGGTGGAATTTGATGACGCCTGTTGTGGTGTGATTTGCTGACGTCTGTAATTTTGACTTAGCTGTTGCACGAGTGTTTATTATTTTTTCCGTTCGCACCGATTGTTAAAATAATCTGTCCCATTGCAACATTTCTTGTCCACCGTAAATCCTCCTGGATCAGGTTACGGAGTTTGTCCGCTTCGTTTTGATTGAGGCAACTGTCCGTATTGTATGTTATCTGGTCCTTAGAACTTTGATTTCCCATTTTAGATGTCTTGTTGTTACGAGTAGTTGTGAATTAATGGTATATGTTAAGATCTATGTTAATATATATATACGAATAGCTTGCTTCTATCAGCGATTTTTTATAGACGTACTACTGGCTTTACTTTACGTCCCGATCGTGTAGTGTACGTGTGTAAATGTCTGTCGCAATCCTTTGAATCTGGCACGTAGTTTGATTCGTCATTGATCATGAATGCTGGTTTCAATCTATCAATTGATATCACTGTCTCTTTATCCCTAATTCTAATGCAAAATGTTTTATCTGTTTTACTAATTACTGGGTAGGGTCCTTCATACGGCGGTGTCAGGGCTTTCTTAATTCTATCACACCGAACAAATACGTGTGAGCATTCTTTGAGTTCGGGATGCACAAATATAGCTTGGTTATGGTTTTTTCTTTTCGGAATTGATGTCATTTGTGTGATGTCCTTTTGAATTTGTTTTACAAATTCTTCGTACGTTGATAACTGTGCTGCTGATGACTCAAAAAATCCTCCAGGGAGTCGTATTGGCGTTCCATATGTCATCTCTGCTGAACTATAACCTGTGTCTTCTCGCAAGCTACTCCGCAACCCGAGTAAAACTGTTGGGATTTCTTTTAACCAATTTTCGTTGGATTCTCTTGTCATTAACGCTACCTTTAAAGTTCTATGAAATCTCTCTATCATTCCATTGGATTGCGGATGATAAGGTGTTGTCCTAATTTTATGTATTCCCAAAAATTGTGAGAGTGACTCAAATATTCTTGATTCAAACTGTCGGCCTTGATCCGTAGTAATGCGCAATGGACATCCAAAACGAGTAATCCATCCTTCGAAAAGTGTCTTGGCTACTGTTTCTGCAGTTATATCTTCTACCGGAAATATTTCGGGCCATGACGTACAACGATCTATGATTGTGATTAAATATCTCTTCCCTTGTGAAATCGGAAGTGGTCCGACGATGTCAATATGTAAATGTTCAAAACGTTGCGCTGTCATAAATGTACCAGGAGGTGATATCGTATGTCGTTGTATTTTTGATTTTTGGCAGGCTATACATGATCTACACCAATTATTGATATCTTTGTTCATATACGGCCATAAATACCTTTGGGTTATCATTTTTCTCGTAGTTCTTTTGCCTGGATGGCTCATACCATGAATGGTATCGAAAATTTGTTTGCGAAAATGCTTTGGTAAGTAGGGGCGGCTTTTTCCAGTAGACGTGTCGCAGGTGATGTTTATTGTGGAACCCGGAAGCGTAATGTTTTTGAATTTTAATCTTTTATTGTCATGTAATTTACTTAGTTCATTATCTGTTGATTGACATTTTTCCAATTCAGCGTAATCGATAGGTGATGGCACGTATATTTCCTCTATTCGAGATAAGGCATCGGCGGTAATATTGTCACGTCCGTTTATGTGTTGGATGTTGGTACTGTATTGTGAAATGAAATCTAACTGCCGGACCCGTCGCGGTGTATCGTTTGATGATGGTTTTTGGGAGAATGCGTATGTCAAAGGTCGGTGATCCGTAAATATTGTAAATTCTCTTCCCTCGATTAATCTGTGAAAATGTTTGACGGCCATGTATATTCCTAACAGCTCTCTGTCAAACGTAGAATATTTTTGTTGAGTTTCGCTCAATTTTTGTGAAAAAAATCCTAATGGTTCCCAATTGCGTCCGGATTTTTGTTGTAAAACTCCACCAACGCAAGTAGCACTAGCGTCGGTCATGAGCGCTAGTGATGCGTTGCGGGAAGGATGCGCTGTTAATACTGCGTTTTTCATGCTTTCCTTGCATTTTTCGTAAGCTTTGTCTGCTTCCGTTGTCCAAGGAACAGGTGAATTATCGTTCTTTTTTGAACCATGTAGATATTCGTTTAAAATTCTTTGATTTTCCGCTGCGCGTGGAATATTACTTCTGTAGAAATTGACCATGCCCAAAAATCTTCTTAATTCTTGAATTGTTTTCGGTTTGGGAAATTCCATGATTGCTTTGTAATTTTCTTCGGTAGGTTGTATTCCTTGGCTCGTTATATGATAACCTAAGAAATCTATTTCCCTTCTGAGAAATTCGCATTTTTCGAGATTAATGGTTATTCCATTCTCGTGTAAACGTTTGAAAACCGTTTCTAAATGCTGATAATGCAAATCTTCGTTGTCCGATGCGATGAGACAGTCGTCTACAAATATAAATACGAAGTTTAAATCTCTAAATAAGGAATCCATGAATCGTTGAAATGTTTGTGCCGCATTGCGTAATCCAAAAGGCATTCTTAAGTACTCAAAAAGTCCGAAAGGTGTGATGATGGCTGTTTTCTCTATATCTTTAACAGGAATACAGTGGTATGCTTTGCGTATATCTATCTTGCTTAGTATCTTCTTATTTTCTAATATGTATGTAAAGTCAGTTAATCTTGGTAGTGGGTATTTGTCCGGTACTGTCGTGCTATTGAGCATTCGATAGTCTCCGCACGGTCTCCATTCGCCATTTTTCTTTTTTACCATATGTAATGGTCTTGCCCATGGGCTATCTGACGGTCGGCAAATTCCGAGTTCTATCATATTTTGAAATTCCTTTTTGGCTATGTCGTATTTTTCTGGAGGTAATGGTCTTGCCCGAGCTGCGACGGGTGGTCCTGTAGTGATAATGTGGTGTTCAATCTTATGTTTGGGCGCATTGCGTAGAGAGGACTCTTTCGTGATGTCTTCGTATTTGTTTAAAAGTTGCGTAATACGTGGATTCGTTCCCACTGCGATAGTACGAATTGTTTGTTGTGTCGCTTTTTCTGAAGTTACATGCGTTGTCAGCTCTGTAACTTTGTCGATAAGTTTGCGACCTGCTATGTCGACTAATAGTTTATAGTGCTCTAGAAAATCTGCTCCAATTATTGGTTGTGTAACATCGGCGATTATAAAATTCCATTTATAACATCGTTGTAGTCCTAAATTCAAGGTAAGCGTCTTCTCGCCGTAAGTCCTAATTTTAGTCCCATTTGCAGCGTATAGTGTGTATTGTTCATTTTGTAAAATTGAATATCTCTGTTGCTTGCTAATGACTGAGATATTTGCGCCCGTGTCAATCAAAAACTTCATACCACTTTTTCGGTCGGTAATGGTGAGGCGATTGGATGGGTGGATTGCACAGAGTTTCGCCGTTGTCTGTGCTCTTATTCGTTTCCCTGGTTCCGTACGTAAGTCATTGGTTTCCAACCGCATGGTTTAATGCAGTTCCTTGCATATTTTCCGAATCTTTCGTGGTAGTAACAAAATCGATTTGCTCCTCTATAGTTTGTTCTCGGCCTCATAATCGGGAATTGTTGACGTTTCTTGAAATGATTGTGCGTGCTGGGTCGATAGCCATATTGACCTTGCTGAATTGCGTCAATATCTATCTGTAATTTTGCTAGCCGGGTTAAAATGCATGCTGTATTGTTGTCGTTTGAAGTGTCGTTGCTAACAGCTGATATTTCGTTTACTTTTGAATTCATTATTATTTTGTCTGCAATTTGGCTCAGTTTGTCAATTTCCATGTCTTCCGTAACTGCTAGAACCGTAGTAACTGATGTTGGTAAAAGCCTGAACCATAGTAGTTTAATTGTTTCGTCACTGATTTTTCCTCTCCCGAGGACTCGCATTTGACGTAATAACTGCGAAGGTTTTTGATCACCGAGTTCTGTCTCTGATATTAATTTTTGAAATTGTCGCTGTTCTGTTTCTTCGTAACAATCAATTAAACGTTCCTTGATGTTTTTGTATTTATCTGTAGTCGGTGGTGAAGTGATTAGGTCACTAACTTGTAGTATTTCTTCCTTGGATAACTTTGCTATTACTGTACAGTATTTGTATTCGTCTCCTTGCTTCTGTGGTGCTAATATGGCTTCTAGTTGCGTGAACCATAATCCTGGTTGGTCTTTCCAAAATTCCGGAATGCGGGATAAAACCGAGGTGCCAGCAGCTACTTCAAGTGTTCCTTGCTGATTTATGTTCGCCTTGCACGGTGATTGTGCCATGTTTCTTGCTGCGTATTCGTTCGTCGGGGTCACCAATTTGCCAAACTTCTTGGCAGTATATGATTAGGTATAAATGAGACAAAAGATGTAGTATAGTCTGGTTATAATTATCCAAAGGTGCATCTTATATACTAACGACTTCGTGATGATAACAGATAGTAGAAACATTTAATAGATATTGAACGTGCGATAAAGAACATAAGATTGCGATGTAGATTGTAGATACAGCACAAAGATATTGTACTGTAACAGTCTACACTATAACCTTCTTACAAAGTCCGAACATTTGCCACACCACATGTTTATCAGTTTTCACTCACTGTGAAGGCTATATCGAAATTAATGTATAAATAAATAAAAATATGTGTGGCACCATAGCTTCTGAACGGGTGATCTGATGTTTGAATGTGAATTATGTATGTTACGGGAAAATCTGCACAGCCATTTAAAATTATAACCTCTTTTCCAGTTGATGAAAATGACTACCACTGTCATCATCACTATTACCATCACCACAACATAGTATGTACAGTAAAATCTGTCATAGAGTTCTGTTATAGCATAGAGTTCTGTTATTGCATAGAGTTCTGTTATAGCATAGAGTTCTGTTATAGCATAGAGTTCTGTTATAGCATAGAGTTCTGTTATAGCATAGAGTTCTGTTATAGCATAGAGTTCTGTTATAGCATAGAGTTCTGTTATAGCATAGAGCTCTGTTATAGCATAGAGCTCTGTTATAGCATAGAGTTCTGTTATAGCATAGAGTTATGTTATAGCAGAGAGTTTTTGCTTCGGGCATTAGTGGCTTCGGAAAACAAAGACTGCCAGCTTTTGGTCTTTTTCAGTATATTTTTGCTGTACTAACTGAACCGCTGATTTTTTTTATATTTCCTATTTTAACTTACAACCATACTTTTTTGATACTTTTGTGAGAGTTCATGTTTTTGCATAGTCCTGATATTGGCATGTTACCTGTTAACATTACTAAACCGTTTACAATGAATATTTGGAAACCAGAATGAAACTATCATGTAGTTAAAACAAAATGTTTATTTCTAAATGATATATTTTATGTAAGTAAACAATGTTATACAGCAGTATAACTAAAAATTATCATTAATCCAGAACGTGCGGCCGACACCCGTCCGGGGAGAAGTGACGTCACCATCATCCTGGAAATATAATACGGATCAGTAGAGTGGACCACAACACGATACACAAGCGCAACACCCTCCACACTCCCGTCACGGTCACGTCCCGCACACACTCACACTACAGGCACCGCTGGTAACTGTTCCCTGGGCCCAACTAACATAACTCTCACCATCTATACGGAATCAGGAGATGACATGAAATACTAATAAGAGGTGTAGTAGTACCGGAGCTTGTGGAGTTGGTGATGACGGCGATGAAGCTGGCAAGCTGGTTGAGCGCGTTGATCTTGGCCTGCAGCCCCAGCTCCGCGAAGTCGGCCAGCGTGTGGGTGGCGTTAGAACTGTTCATCAAACGATTACTTAATACCGTTGACATACTTCACATTTGGTTTCTGATATAACAAACATACGTATAACTTTATGATGGCCACAGCGGTATAAATATATAATGATCATCGATATTTACTAAGTACATTTATTGTGTGACCACCTTTTTGTATAGGGAGACTTGATTAAATCGAAAAATTACATTTATGTAGCAAAAATAAACATGAAAAAGTCTCTTCGCCGGGCTTCAGAGTCAGTCATTGAGGCGTTGTTCAGCCCCCCGTGCTCTTAATTCGTTGTTAAAAACACATGAATCTTAATGATTAGGCTTGTTACAAAATATACGTATTTTCAATACGTGTGCGCTGCACGCTCATCGCATCATATTTCTCCGCAAAATTGTGAGAGCAGCGCAACAAGCATAATTTTCAGTATGTTTTAGTAATATTTCTTGCATTGGTCGGAGTCGGAAATGTTAACCGTGTAGCGCGGGCGGCGGCAGCGGACGCTCCTGCCGCTACTTGTTGATCGAAGCACAATTCCGTGTAGCGGTAACAGTATGCGAGCGAAACAGCATGAAGAAATGCGATTCCTTGCTGCTAGATGAGGCGGAGTAGTACGTACTTGGCGAGCAGTCTCAACAGCAGCCCGAAGGTGGGCGCCGCCTCCGCCTCGCGGCACCACTGCGGACAATAGACACGTTACTACGGGGCACACCATACAATACACACACACGCACACACGCACACGCACACACACATTCCCTTGGACACATGTTTTGTTTTTCCTCTGTTTTCATGCGTGGTGGTTTGACAGCCACAGAACATACAAACAATGAAAAGTACGAGCTCGAAGCACTCAAAAATAAAATTACTATATTTTTAACTAGCTTCCGCCCGCGACTTCGTCCGCGTGGCATACTTACTTTGGACTAACGCTAACTTTAACCCGCATTATGAAAAAAAACTCTCCCTCTTTTCTTCCCTCTTCCTATTATTTTTTATCCTATGTCCGTCTCCAGGGTCCCAACTATCTCTGTACCAAAATTCATCAAAATCAACTAGGCCTAGTATACTGATATTTTGTTACATTAATTGATGGTTTGGTATGATTATTTCAATTAAAGCTCGCGTATCATTAGTTAATGCGTCAGGTGTACTTACGAACATCAGCAGCGCAGCCAGCAGCAACACGACACACGACAAGCGCAACATGCTGAGATTGATGCAGTAACAGTGAGACAGTCGCACAAAATGTGGCAGCGGAGCGGTGAGCACTGCTGGTCGGTGGCGCACGGTGGCGCACGGTGGTGGCGGCGGGGGATATAGCGCGCGCGCGCATCACCATGACAAAGCGCCGCGTGACACGACCCCTGCACGCGGCGCATGCGCGGTGCACGGCGGACAATCAACATCAAGACGTTTATTGTGTATTCATTTCAATAACAAGGAAGTCAATATTGACATGACGCTTGCATTGCTCACGACTTTGTATTACATCGCACACTGAGACTACCCCGCGGCTTCACTTTACCCAAACTATTTTAACACGCTTTTATTAGCTTCACCTGTATGTTTGTATGTATGTTTGTAACCGACTCCTTTGAGCTCGATTTTGTCCTACTTTGAACGATCAGATTTAATTCAAACTTTGCACACCTGTCAAAGATCGATGACAATGCAATAATCCGATCAAAATATCCGATTATCCTAATTAGATTCGCCAGGATTAATTAATTTCTTAATTAATTAATTTTATATGCCGCAAAATAAATAGATATTTCTGTCCTGAATATTTTGTTTTGTTGTGAATACGAAGTGTTTTTTAACCGACGAAAAAAAGGAGGTTCTCAATTCGACATGTATATTTGTTTTTTTTTTTTTTTTTATGTATGACCACGCATAACTTTTTACTATGACGTCCGATTTGAATAATTCTTTTTTCATTGGAGAGAGTATATTTCAAAGTTGGTCCCATTTCAAATTGAAAAAAAAAATCCGCCCCTAAGGGTGGAAAAATAGGGGTTGGTTGTTTTTTTTTTCACACTTAATTTGCAATTGTGAACCGATTTTGTTTAAATTTGAAACACATATGTAGTTCTGATGATAATACGGCGTCAAAATGACCTGATGATGGATGATGGAGACAGGAAATACTTGCATTTTGCAAGAGGTCCTCAACAGTTTAAAGCAGCGATATATCGTGTTTCAACTCATTTCATGCACGTTGACGACAACTTTAGACCTAGCTGGAGAATAGAGCTGTCATTGAAGGTCTGACGATGGAGACGGAAGGCTTTTGAAAGAGGTTCTTATCAATTTACAGCCGCTATATTGTGTTTGGGCTCATTTTATTAACCTTGATGAGGACTTTGAGCCAATCTGGATAATTACTGTCACTGAAGATCTGACGATGGAGACGGAAGGTATTTGCAAGACGTTCTCAACAGTTTACACCAGCTATATCGTGTTTGGGCTCATTTAATGCACCTTGACGTGATCTTTAGACCTAGCTGGAGAATTACGGTCATGGAAGGTCTGATGATGGAGATGGGTAGTATTTACTAGACATTCTCAATAGTTTACAGCAGCTGTGTTGTGTTTAGGCTCATTTCATGTACGTCGATGAGAACTGTTGATGCCTTGCTGGAGTATGATTGTCATCAAAGCTATGGCAGTGGAAATGGAAGTCAGTTACAAGATGTCCCCTACAGTATAACGCCACTTGGGCTTATTTCTTGAACTTTATTAAAAACTGTAGACCTTACTGGGTTATGCTTGTCATCGACGGACGGATGCCCTTTTTTGAAAAAAACATAATCAGTATGTTTTATTTATTTATTTATGTACACACAGTAAACTAGACAGGATAAAAACATATAAAATTTGAGTACAAAGGTACTGCTTATTTCTTAATAAATAATGTTAATGTTTTAGCCATTACTGCAAGAATTAAAGATCTGTATATGTGCAGGGCATAGTGGGTTAACCTTTCAGTAGCTGCATTTCAGTCAGCGCGCTCATCATGTGGATTAACACCTTATTTGGTTCAAAATTTGATAATGATGCCAATAAAATGTAGTCCCAGGTCAATTCTTGCTTTATCGAGGGTCGTCCCTTGAAGTTTTTGTAAATTGACGGCCCAGCTTAGAATTACGGGCAACATCATGCGTTCAAAAACATTTCTAGTAGGTACGTGTTCTTTTGAAAATTGCAACTAATCGAGGTCTAGCAACACAGTCATTGCTATCACTCTATTTCCTTTGCTTTCATTGTTAACACAATTCTTCAGATTCTTGGTAGGTACTAGAATAACTGGAGGTCTATTCCCAAAGACTCGATAGTGTTTCGAATTCATAGTAGTCATCTTAGTACTTGTCAACCTGTTTGACGGTAAGGAACACTCTTATCGAAGCTCCCATCCCCGAATCCTTCATCTTACGCGTCTGTTCGCCTATCAAGGAATTTTATTAAATATCAAAAGCAACTAATCTGGGTTCAAAATAATAGCTACCAAATATTTAGTAGTGTCGAAGTATATATATTTATATATATATAAATCGACGAAAAAGGAAATTAGGTAGCAAAAACAATATTTTGTTTTAAAAAGCCGAAAAATTTGGAATTTGAATAACAGTCAAAAATTTTATACAAATTAGATTAAGTAAAGCAACAACAAATTTGTTGTAAGAGAAAACGACGAAAAGTGAAAAATAAAAAACCTTTAATCTAGCTAAGCTCCAAAGTTAAAGTATGAGATTAATTTTGAGGCGGCGCCAACAAACAATGATCGACGATCAATCAAGTTGTCAACGTTTACCATGTTACGTTATGAAAATCAATAAATAGTTTGTTTGGCGCCGACTTGAAATTAATCTCATACTTTAACTTTGAAGCTTAGCTAGATTATAGGTTTTTTTATTTTTTACTTTTCGTCGGTTCAATTTTTTGTTAAAAAGTTTTTATTTTTTGGTAAATCACGGTTATAATTATATTATGGATATTATAAAATGAAAACGTTTCTCAGGTTCCCTCTCCGAAAATTTCAAAATTTCAAAATTAATTTCTTAATCCTGAGTTGGGCGTCGACCGTCCACAAGATGCAAGGTTGTACAGTTGATCATGCAGTCATTTATTTGGGGCCGCGATTGTTTGCTGCTGGACAAACTTATGTGGCACTTAGTCGTGGAAGATCCTTGTACGGTATACGAATTGAAGAACTTGATTGCTCAAAATTAACAGGAAGAACTCCATGTAACAGTGAAGCATTGAATGAAATGATTCGTTTACGAGATAAACCATAACATTTACAATCAGTCACATTAATGCTTGGGTATAGAATTTTCAATCTGTAACCACTCTACATGATATTATAATCATAGATCTAGAGAGGGCGCAACGATCCCTGATTAAAGTTATGTACTGTAAGCCTTTTAGGTTTTCTACTAAATCCTTATATGCAACTTCTAAGCTTCTCTCCGTCAGGAAACTATATATCCTACACATGACACATAGATATCACAAAACATTACCTTTCGACAATGCCAAACTTAGGAAAAGGCGGTGCGATATAGTAGCCCCTTCACACCCCACTCGTACCGTTTTTGCTAGTCGGCAAAATTTGGCTCAAGCCCCCCGTGTTTATAATAAAATTAACCGTATCCTTAATATCCCAACCAGCAATTCAGTCCTATTATTTCAACTCATAACTCTAAAAAGCTCTATAAACGATTTATTAAGGTTTTAGCGGTGCCACAGTGTTGTATAAAAGCGTTCGACAGTACATTATTGCTCTAAATGCTTAAAGAGCTAAAAATACCTATAAACAAAGCATGTAAACGTTTACTACGCCATTTTATACTACCGTTATAGTCAAGTACTATAGCAAGTATTAATAAAACTAGAACATAATAATATTGCTCTATAAATTTGTTTAAAGGTACCTTTATTTATCTGATTAACGTAATAAGGGTTCCAAATGAACTGCAATAGTAGTTTCGTTATAGCAGTGATGAACACTCAACTACAGGGCGATATTGTGATATTGTGGATATTCAGATCGCTGTTATAGTACGTGTGCGTTAGTAGTCACAAAGACTTTAAAATAGAGCGTTTTTGTAATGTAGTCTAATTTCAGGGCACGCTAATAGAACGTTAGTGTATTATAATAGTTTTTAAATGCATATTATAATTTAATCGATAAGCATATCATACAGACACTATTATAGAGCAGAATTATTGAATAACAACTTTTTTGGTGCCTAGTAATGCGCTTGTTGGTATTATAAATGGGTATCTAACACTATAATGACGCAAATGTGGCACATACATGTAGATAAATGTTTCTATTATATGACAGCTAAGTCCCAAAAAGGATTCTTGGCTTGCTTTTACAACAATATTCAGACATTTTGATACGGAATTCATGCGACGTGCAATGCAATTCTGCCCCAAAAACAAAAAAAAATGGATTTAAAGAATTGGTTAAGATATAAACCCAGTGGAACTTATAGAAGAGAAGTTAATAGACGTTTTGAAAAAGCAACTATGTTATCATCAAACAATCAAAGCAGTGATAGTACCCAAAATCAAGTTGGAATCGCAATTATAGGAAACGGTTCCGTACAAAATGTATCTTAAAAAGATATTATTTCTGAAGAAAGTCCTTACTCCTCATACCCCGAACGCACTCAAATCGCGCGGTACTACCTACTGTAGGTACTTCAATGAAATATAAAAACTAGATACGTAAGATTTAATACAACTACTTTGCTTCCCGAAGAAATAAAAACTGGTTACATGATTAATTCACACTAAACGTCAGAAAACAGTATAATTCAGTTTCTTTTTCCATGATCTTCAGAAAAATAGTAAAAAAAAACTGTGTACATATTATATAAGTTTTAGACATGCTCATACAGAACCCCAATTTTAGGTTGAATCTACGATGACTGACAGTGAAAACATTATCACAGCAAGATTAGGATATCGAAATTACTTTATACGATAAATATTTTAGTAAAAACTCAACAATTTGAGGGGGGCACTTTAAATTCATGGTAAACCTATCCCTAGTTTATCAGTAAACTTGCAGTCGCACATCATTTCCACCGTAATAGACTAATATTATGATAACAAAATAAAATCTATGTAATAGTAATGCAGGTGACAACATTATTTTACTTATTTTTTGCATACTGCACTGTCACGAATGTAAAATAATGAACGGTGAATGAAAAATGTGAGGTAAAGGAAACCAAACCCTTCTAATAGTAAGAAAAAGTACTATAAAAGGTCCCATAGTCAAAGTCAAAAGTCATTTATTCAAATTAGGCTGATAATCAGCACTTTTTGAACGTCACATTACAAGAGACAGTCCCACAAAAACGCCCTGCCCTTCGCCACTTCCTAGTGTTTTAGCTGGGAAGAAGAAGTGGCGGAACAAACTCCCCAGCAACACATCTGTCTGTCAGGTTAGAAGAACCAGATTTTATACAATTTATATTATGACAAAAAATTATAAAAAAATAAGAAATTATTCATTCATTGTCACTTGTCAGCTAGCAAACACCAATTATATATAAAAACAAAAAATACCCAAGTCTAAATAATAAATTCACCAGTCTAAAGGGTGTGCCCGCTTACACGTGCAGTGAAGAAGTCACAGGTGATAAACTAGGACCATAGTGCAAAAGAAATAAGCTAAGCATAAAAAGATAAATATAAATAATTATATTCAGTCAATGCTCGAGGTCACTAGTTAACCACATGCCAATAAGTAAAAACACACAAAATGAAACAAGTATATAAACAAAAAAAGTAAAATATAAAATTACATGACGAAGACATGTAACGTATCAATAAGCTAATTTGGCGAAAAAACATGAAGGAGAAAAAAATAAAAATAATCGTCTTGAGTTCAACACAGTGACCAACTATGCTTATCATCTAAATAGTCGTTAATGGAATAGTATGCTTTTAAACAAAGGTTAGATTTTACTTTAGCTTTAAATGCATTAAATGGCAAATCTAGAAAAGAAGCAGGTAGCTTGTTATAAAAAGTTATACCAAGCCCTACAAATGAATTATGAACCTTATGAAGCCGGTGGAAGGGAGCACGTAGTTTATGCTTATTTCTAGTGTTAATGTTGTGAATATCACTGTTTTTACTATATAGATGGATATTTTGCCTAATATATAAAATGTTGGCCAAGATGAATTGAGAAGCCACAGTGAGAATACCAATCTCTTTAAAAAAATCTCTCAGAGAAACCCGGGCACCTAGCTGGTAAATTGCACGAACCGCTCGCTTCTGCAGAACAAATACATTCTGGATATCAGCGGCTTTGCCCCACAGCAGAATACCATAATAATAGTATCCACTAAATATACATAAGAATAGTATCCACTACATCACTATTTTGTCACCTGCATTACTATTACATAGATTTTATTGGACTGTTTCGTCATTAGGAACACTGCAATAAAATTATTTTGTCACTGAACAGAGATGTAAATGCGCCACTTTCGAATAAAAGATACGTTATTTGGGCTTTTATAGGACCAATAACAGTTTTTTACAAAACGTTCTATGGTTTTTTATAGGACTAGTTTTTGCTGCTTGGGATATACCCCATGCAATTGTACGAGTGTAAGAAAAATCTGACTGAATGGCTTCTTACTCTTAATTATGAAGAAGTGGAGGAAATCCTACTTACCTTAACTTGAATTTGATACTTACATGCTTAATGTCCTCACATACTTCACGTAACGAATTAATAGGGTTATGTGGCCAAATCAAACTACCATCCACACACACACACACACACACACACACGCACACACTTCACGCTTCTTTTTCTTATTTTTAATTTTTAAGGAACTTTTGTAATATTATTGTTACTCATATTGTTGGTCTAGTAAGCCTAAATTTATGTTTCCATCGGAAGAGCGAGGCTTTCCCAACACAAGTATCTTTCGATTACTTTCTGGGAAGCCCCGGCAACTTACATGTAAAAACTTACTGAAATAAATGATTTTTTTATATTGGCGTCATAGAAATCTTTAAATACATATGTGTTCTTAACCAATATACAATCAGAACACATTTGTACATATTAAGGGCGGTTGATAGTTAGCAAATCGAACTAAATAATTTATAGTTTAAAAATTTTTACTAAAAAATGAAAAATAAATAATAGTTTAAAAAAACAAGCTTTTATAGAAAATCTAACTAAAAATTTGAAAATAAAATCTAATAAATTCGGATTAAGAATAGTGTAAATAAGAAATAAATGTACATTGTTGTAAAAAAGCGTGGGGTGCATAGTGTCAATAGTTATAAACATTTATTGACAGATGAGTAGAAGGATCATCACTTTGATAATATCATAAAAAGCACTTCAGATGCACCCCACGCTTTTTTGCAATAATGTACATTTATTTCTTATTTACACTATTCTTAATCCGAATTTATTAGATTTTATTTTCTAATTTTTAGTTAGTTTTTCTATAAAAGCGTGTTTTTTTTGTTTTTTTAAACTATTATTTATTTGAGATTATGTTTGCCGATCAACCTTAACAATACCTAGTAATAGACTTTTAAAACCGTGAACACTGATCTCACCGCGGAGGATGGCAAACAATTGTTCGTCACCTGAATATCTAAACTGTAACTGTTACGTCTCATGATAGAAATAGACGAGAGCGGTCGGGATACAATACTTTTTCACTTTTTTTTTTGGGGGGGTGGGAAATCATCTAATAATTTCCCCCGCTCTGGGCGGAGCGGGGGGGAGTGTCAGACTTTTACTGACTAAAACCCACCCATGTTCTTCCTATAGCCTTTTTGCATTCCGGGGCCGCGGTATCTCTTTCGAACAACCCGCAACCCCGGCAGGCGGAGGCCCTGGCACGCCCCTCTGCTTTGCTGGCATCTCTTTGAGGCGCGCGTGAGACACAAACGCGCCGTCAACACGGCATGTCTTCACCACCGCCGATGGTCTTCACGAGGTCACGGCGATGCTCCACCGTGTCCTCCGAGCGATTGTCACATTCCTACACACGGATACTTTTTCACTTGAAAAACGTATTTAAAATTGCTTCCGTAGTGAAAGGCAATTCAAAAACACCAATGATAACGTAATAGGGGGATACAATTTGGTGACGCAGCTGCGTAACTATCATTTATATCCCAAATAACACCACTGGATAGCTAAAGGATCAAGAAATGCAATACTTTAAGTAAGGAGTGTGACGAATCGCGCGCGGTGAACAAGGAAGTGCCGCAATTTTGAGGTCATTTTGGTTCATTTTGGAATAAGCAATCGAAAGTCAAGCAGTGCTGGGAACGTAAAACAATGAATGCGGCCGAGCGGTTCAACACGGCAACGGTACCAGTACATACCTACTCGTATGCAGCAGCGGCGGTTGAAGTTATGCAACTGGATGATGGCATCGCTTCTATATCGACACCGGACTGTGTCCATATAGAATGTGGGCAGCGATTTCGTATCACAGACTAATCCTTATCCTTACTAATATAATAAAAGCGAAAGTGAGTTTGTTTGTTTTTTGAACCAATTTTGATAAATTTTTAACCGACGAAAAAAAGGAGGTTCTCAATTCGACATGTATATTTTTTTATGTATGACCACGCATAACTTTTTACTGCGACGTTCGATCTTAAAAATTCTTTTTTCATTGTACAGAGCAAGTACAGAGTATATTTCAAAGTTGGCCCCATTTTCATTTGAAAAAAAAATCCGCCCCTAAGGGTGGAAAAAACCTCGAACCAACCCAGCCGCCGCGGGAGACGCCCCGGGCGTCGGGCGCCGCGAGACGACTCCCGGCCACCGTAGATGCTGGCCTGTGGACGGTGAGCAACGGGAGGCTCACCGTCCATCCGTCTATTGACGACAGGCCGTGTCGACGGCGCGTTCGTGTTTCACGCGCGCCTCAAAGAGAGTCAGCAAAGCAGAGGGGCTTGCCAGGGTCTCCGCCTGCCGGGGTTGCGGGTTGTTCGAAAGAGATACCGCGGCCCCGGAACGTAAAGCGCAATAGAAAGAACATGGGTGGGTTTTAGTCAGTAAAAGTCTGACATCCATCCCCATGTCATTAGATGAGTTCCCACCCGAAAAAATTAAACAAAAGGGTGGAAAAAAAGAATTTTCAATTGTGAACCGATTCTGTTTAAAGACACATTTATATAGTTCTGATGACAATTCGACGTTTTATATATCTGATGATGGATGATGGAGACGGAAAACACTTGTAACTTGGAAGAGGTCCTCAACAGTAAAAAGTAGTGATATTATATCGTGTTTCATCTCATTGCATTTACGTTGACGAGAACTTTACACCTTGCTGGAGGATGGCGCTGTCATTGGAAGAGGTCCGCATGGATTTAAAGCGGCTATTCTGTGTTTGGGCTCCTTTTATTCACATTACAGAAAATTTTGAGCCAATACACAGGAGGGAGAACGCGACTGCCATCCGCAAGCCCCAAAGGGCCATTGCACTGAGGGTGGCAAGGGCTTACCGCTCGGTGGGTTTCTCGGCGGCGTGCGTTCTGGCCGGCACCCCTCCTTGGGAGTTGGAGGCCTGGGTGCTCGCCAGAGTGTACGAGTGGACCGCGCAACGGAAGGCGCTCGGGGAGCGCCCCGTCGCCGAGGAGCGGGAGGCCGTGCGGCGAGAGGCAAAGGAGGCCATCGTCCTCCACTGGACGGAGGACCTCGCCGCAGCCGCCTTCGGCCGCCGGACGTTGGACGCGATCGGTCCGGTCCTACAGGGCTGGCTCGAGCGGTCCCACGGTTTCCTCTCGTTCCGTCTGGTGCAGGTGTTGTCCGGCCATGGCTGTTTCGGATCGCACCTGCACCGGATCGGGAGAGAGGAGACCCCGGTGTGCCACGACTGCGGCGCGGCGGAGGACACGGCCCAGCACACCCTCGAAGTGTGCCCGGCTTGGTCCGAACAACGCCGCGGTGTGACCGCGGTAGTTGGACAGGACCTCTCGCTTCCCGGCGTCGTCAACGCCATGCTGGAGAGCGAGGAGGCCTGGGCAGCGGTTGCCTCCTTTTGCGAGGATGTCATCTCGCAAAAGGAGGAGGCGGAGCGCGCGCGGGAGGACGACCCTCTCGCTGCGCCGCTCCGCAGACGAAGAAGGGGTCGGAGAAGGCGCCGTCCTCTCCCTCTTCATGGTGGCGATGGGCGGGCAATGGGCGCGGGGGTGCCCTTGCCTGCATTGCACCCATCACCACCTTCGTCGGTCACTCCCGGGCCCGGCCCCCTCCCCACTCAGGGGAGGGCGTAAGGGGTCCCGACATGGAGGGCAATCGTCGGCGGAGGACTGGACGTTAAGGCTGTGCCGGTTTCCTAGTCCCCCGCCTCTTGGACGAAGCGGGAGTGCCGCTGGGTTATTTTAGTGGGTATACCGGGTCAGACCGGGGAGTCCCACATAGCCCCCTCATCCCCCGATGGGAGGGTATGCGTAATGCATTTTTTTCCCAGCGCAAAAAACAAAAAAAAAAAAAAAAAAAAAACAAAAAAAAAAAAAAAAAAAAGGTTAGGTTAGGTTAGGTTAGGTTGGGGGTACCCCCACAGTGTTGACTTCCACGTAGTGACCCCTGGGCAACGTCGCGCCTGACCACCGTAACGGAGTGGCAGGCCGGCGGCTAACGAACACTGTGAATCGGAGCATCTCCACTGTCTTTTGCTGCGATACTATTGCTGAGTGACCATGTCACAACCCTCGAGGGACGCCTCCGGGCGCTTTCTCCCCAAAGGCCCTTCTCAGGGCCAACCCAAAGGCCCTTCTCAGGGCCAATCCAAAGGCCCTTCTCAGGGCCAACCCATGTCTCGCGATGCTTCGGCATCGGAGACAAGTCGCGCGCCATCCGTGGCGAGCACTGTTAGAGGGAGCGACGTCGTGACGGATTTCTCCGACACCGAGTCGATTATGAGTGGGTCGAACTGCGGTTCAACCCACCAATCGAGGAAGAGGGCTTTCCTCAGACGCGGCCCCGGGGGCTCTCCGGACGCAGCGGAGAAGCCCGCGAAGCGGGCTGTCATACAAGCCGACTTGGAGGAGAGGATCGCCTCCAAAGAGCAGCGGGCGCGAACCACCAGAGCCAAGGCTGGCTACGGCGCCTCCAGTGTCCTCTACGCGGATCACTCCGTAGAGGAAATGGAGCGCATGGCTTTGGAGGACCAAGAGGAGATCTTAGAGGTGGCCTCCAAGTCTTCCAACTTGAAGGGCACCCTCCAGAAGGCCCTGAAATGCCGGGCAGCGAGCCTGCTCGGCATTGTCAAGGAGTTGGCGGAGCGCACAACTTCGGACGAGACTCGGCAACTGCAGGCGAAAGTCGATCGCCTGCAGAAAGAGGTGTCCGCGTTACACACGCGCGTTGCCGAGCTGGTTACTCGGCCTGAGGTGTCGTCCGACGCAGGTCCAGCGACGATGCCCTCACCCTCCAACCTTGAGGATATCATCCGCAAGGTTGTCATGGAGGAGAGGGCCTTCACCAGGGCCTGTTTGGCCGGCATTGAGGACCGGCTTCTGCCGGAAAAGCGGCTCCGTCCTCCGCTTGCAGCGGATAAGCCGCTTCCCGAAAGGGTGTCCAGCGCACCAGGACCCTCAACGGCCCCAGTCCAGCAGGAGCAGCCCCAGGTGCCCAAGACCACCAAGGGCAAGGGCAAGGGCAAGAAGACCGCTTCTGCCCCGACTGCCCAGCCGGAACCAGAGAGGGAAGACCAAGACCCTCTCCTACCCTCCACCACCCCTTCCAACCAGCCTTGGATTAAGGTAGTGGGGAAGAAGGGGAAGAAGAAGACGGCCCCTAAGCCCCCTGCAGCCAAGCCTGCGGCTGCAGCTATTGTGGATAAGAGGAGGAAGCTCCCTCCTATCCCAAAAACGGCAGCTGTGGTGGTCACGCTGACCCCAGAGGCAGCGGAGCGAGGGGAGACGTACGAGTCCGTTTTACGGCGGGCCCGTACAAATGTCGATCCGGCGCAACTCGGGGCCGGCAGAGTTACCTGCCGGAAGACCCAAACGGGGGCTCGTCTTTTCGAGTTCTCGGGGGCTCAGGGTGGCACCAAGGCGGACCTCTTTGCGGCAAAGCTCAAGGTCGCCGTCGCGGACACGGCTAAGGTCGCGTGGCCCGTCAAGTGTGTGGCTCTTGAGGTGACTGACCTCGACGACTCAGTTACCCAAGAGGAGGTGGTGGCCGTGGTTGCGGCGGCGGGGGGCTGCGACGTCGCAGCTGTCAAGGGCCGCGCCATTAGACAGGGTCGTCGGGGTATGGGCACCATGCGCCTAGAGTGCCCTATCGTGGTGGCCAAGGCAGTTCTGGCCAAGGGTCGCCTCCCGGTCGGATTTAGCTCGGGTGGGGTCCGGGTGCTGGAGGATGAGCCGATGCGCTGTTACAAGTGCTTCGGCATCGGCCACACCCGGCCTCTCTGTCCGTCCACTGCCGAGCGCGAGGAACTGTGCTTCCGCTGCGGAAAGGAGGGGCACAGGTCAGCCACCTGCGAGGCTACAGCCCCGCACTGTGCAGTCTGTGCTGCCAGTGGTCGTCCAGCTGACCACGCCATGACGAGCAAGAAGTGCTGTCCACCGAAGATGAAGGGGAAAGTGCAGGCGCCTTCGCGTCCTGCTGCTGCCACCGCCACTGGAACCCCAGTTTCAGTGCCGGCCACCGAGGGAAGTGCCATGAACACGGACTGATGGCTGGGCTTCGAAGAAGAATTCTTCAGGCCAACACCAACCACTGCAGAGCGGCCCAGGACTTACTGGTCCAAACCGTTGCGGAGTGGTTGGTGGACGTGGCGGTTGTAGCCGAGCCGTATTCTGTCCCTGGCAGCTGGCTAGGAGACGACAACGGTTCGGTTGCATTGGTGTCGCGGTCTTCCACGGACTCCCCTTCCCTCTCGCTCTTGGAGAGGGGACCGGGATACGTGGCCGCCGCGTGGGGGGACATAGCCCTTATAGGGGTGTATTTCTCCCCAAACCGCCCCATCACGGCCTTCGAGAACTTCCTCGAGGTCCTTGCCAGGGTGGCAGGTAGGGTGGCGCAGCGCAGGGTGTTGGTCGTGGGCGACTTTAACGCCAAGTCTGTATTATGGGGCAACCCGACCACCGACGCCCGAGGACGCGAGGTGGAGACCTGGTCCGTGGCGTCCGGTCTGTCCCTCCTCAACAGTGGCAGTGTTCACACCTGCGTGCGGCGGGAGGGGGGCTCCATTGTGGACCTCGCCTTTGCCTCCCCGTCTTTGGCTGCCTGTGTAGTGGACTGGCGGGTGGAGCTGGTGGAGACGCTGTCGGACTACCGATACGTGCGGTTCGACGTCGCCGGCCCGGACTCCCGGGGGGCTCGCGCGGGTCGGTCTCACTTCCCGCGATGGGCGCTCTCCCGCCTAGACCGGGAGGCCGCCACGGAGGCGGTGTTCGTCCAGGACTGGCTGTCGCCTCCTGTCGACGTCCAGGACGTGGACGCCACTGCAGCCCAGTTGAGGGACTCCCTGACCGAGGTGTGCAACTCGAGCATGCCTCGGTCTCACCGCCCGCCTCCTCGACGCGCCGTCTACTGGTGGTCGGAGGAGTTGGTGGGACTGCGGGCTGCCTGTGTGGTGGCCCGGCGCGCCTACACTAAAAGCAGACGGCGGCGCCATCGCGACCGCGACAACGAGGACCGCCTCTATGTAGCCTACACGGAGGCCAAAGCGACCCTGACGGCGCGAATGGGCGCAGCCCAGGACCGCGCGAGGGCGGAAATGGCGGAGGGTCTAGATGCTGACCCTTTCGGGAGGCCGTACAAGGCGGCACGTAACAAACTGCGCCCGTACGGTCCCCCAGTTGCCGAGACTCTCGAGCCGACGTTGCTGGATGGGGTGGTCCAGTCCCTGTTTCCGCGCAGGGACAACTTCACTCCACCAGTGATGAGCGACCCGCGCGGTGCGGCTCCATCGGCCGATGAGGCGGTCCCTCCAGTCACGGAGGACGAGATGGAGAGGGCGGTCTTCTGCCTCCGGGGCAAAAACACCGCCCCAGGTCCGGACGGCGTCCCCGCAAAGGTGGTGGCCATCGCCGCCTCCCAGATGGGAGACAGGTTTCGGGACCTCTTCAGTGCGTGTGTTGCGTGTGAGAGGTTCCCGAAGCCATGGAAGGAGGGTCGGTTGTGCCTTCTTCGGAAGGAAGGGCGGCCGGTGGACTCCCCATCGGCATACCGGCCCATCGTCTTACTGGATGAGGTCGGTAAAACGTTCGAGAGGATCCTCGCCGCCCGTGTCAACAGGCACCTGTGCACAATCGGCCCGGACCTGGCGGACGCTCAGTTCGGTTTTCGAGCTGAGCGTTCGACAGTGGACGCCCTGTCCCGGCTCAAGGGCCAGGTGAGGGAGGCGATGGACGCGGGGGATGGACTGTTGGCTGTGTCGTTCGACATTGCCAACGCCTTCAACTCCATTCCCCACTCCACCATCCTAGAGGCGCTCCGCTTCCACGGAGTGCCTCTGTATTTGCGGGGGCTGTTAGCGGACTATTTGTCGGATCGCACAGTCCTCCTTGAAGACAAGTCGGGCCAGCTCCGACGATACGGCGTCGAGTCTGGTGTCCCACAGGGTTCTGTCCTGGGACCGCTCCTCTGGAACATCGGATTCGACTGGCTCCTGCGGGGACACCTCCCCCGTGGCACGTCTGTCATCTGCTATGCAGACGACACCCTTCTGACTGCCCAGGGGAAAAACTTTTTAGAGGCGGCCAGCTTGGCCTCGGCGGGCGGTTCGCAGGTGGTGGACCGCATCTCCCGCCTAGGGCTGACGGTGGCGCTGCACAAGACCGAGGCCGTGTTCTTCCACGGGCCGCGGCAGCGTCAACCGCCCGATGCCCATATCCATGTAGAGGGTGTCCGCATTGAGGTGCAGGCCCAGATGAAATATCTGGGCCTAGTGCTCGACAGCAAGTGGCGCTTTCGAGCACACTTCAGCGGGCTGTCGACGCGCTTGCTGAAGACTGCGGGCGCCCTCTCGTGGCTCCTCCCGAACATCGGGAGGCCCGGCGACCAATGCCGGCGTCTATACGCCGGCATACTAAAGAGTATGGCCCTATACGGGGCCCCAATCTGGGCGGATTCACTGGGCGGACGGGAGAACGCCGCTGCCCTCCGCAGGCCACAAAGGGCCATTGCACAGCGGGTGGCGAGGGCGTACCGCACAGTGAGTTTCGCGGCATCGTGCGCTCTGGCGGGAACCCCACCTTGGGAGCTCGAGGCTTGGGTGCTCGCCAGAGTGTACGACTGGACGGCGGGTCAGAGGGCGCTCAACCGGCGCCCGGACCCTCAAGAAAAAGAGGAAGTGCGTGAGGAGGTTCGCGAGGCAATAACTCGGCACTGGGCCGAGGACCTAGCCTCAGCAACATTCGGTCGCCGGACACTGGACGCCATCGGGCCCGTCCTGAACGATTGGCTCGACCGGCGACATGGTTGCCTCTCCCTGCGTCTGGTGCAGGTGCTGTCCGGGCACGGCTGCTTCGGATCGTACCTGCATCGGATAGGGCGGGAGGAGACCCCACAGTGTCACCACTGCGAGGCCGCAGTGGATACCGCAGACCACACCCTTGAGGTGTGCCCTTCGTGGAATGAACCCCGCCGCGCCATGGTGGCAGTGGTCGGGAACGACCTCTCACTCCCCAGTGTGTTTCAGCAATTTCAGCCATGCTGGGAAGTGAGGAGGCATGGGCAGAAGTAGCCTCCTTCTGTGAGGACGTCATGTCACAGAAGGAGGCGGCGGAGCGCACGCGGGAAGACGACCCTCTCGCGGCGCCGCTCCGTAGACGAAGAAGGGGTGGAAGACGGCGAGCACAACGCCCGTCCTCAACCGCCCCGGGGGGAGATCAGCGGGCGACAGGCGCGGGGGCGCCACCGCCTGCACCACATGATCCACCCCCTGTGCTCCGGCCATAATAAAAGCCCCTCCCTTTTGGGGGGGGACGTGTAGGGCCTGCCGTAAGGCGGGCATTCGCCGGAGGGGGACTGGACGACATAGACTCCCAGGCCCCCTCCACTCAGGCGAGGTCGGAGCGCCGCTGGGTATTTTTAGTGGGTATACCGGGAACGACTTTACCGGGGAGTCCCACATACCCCTCTCCCGACCCCGACGGAAGGGGATGCGTAATAGCATTTTTTCCCAGCGACAAAAAAAAAAAAAAAAAAAAAAAAGGTTAGGTTAGGTTGGGGGACCACCCCACAGTGCTTGCGTCCACGTCGCGTCCCCTGGAAACGACCCAGTTCTGACCACCGTAACGGAGTGGCAGACTGGGTTGGCCAAAGTGCACTGTGCTTTCGTAGCTATCACTAATCTTTGCCTTGAGAGTTACGAACCTGCGGAATAATGCCGAAACCTTCGCGGGACGCCTGCGGGCGGTTTTTAAAAGACAAAGGCCCTTCTAAGGGCCAACCCAAAGGCCCTTCTAAGGGCCAATCTAAAGGCCCTTCTCAGGGCCAACCCAAAGGCCCTTCTCAGGGCCACACCGACGCTTCGGCGTCAGAGACTAGCCGCGCGCCGTCTGCGGCTAGCTGCTTTGGAGGAGAGTGGTCTGACAACGACTCACTGATCGGTGTTTCGGATGCGGACGACTCTCAGCCGCGGAAGCGGGTCCACTGGAGCGATGGGTCCTCGGCCTCGGGGTCGACGGGGTTGTCGAAGGCTAAAAAGCCAACGGTGGCCGCGGATACCCATGTCGTTGGGCTCGCGGATGCCCAACGCCAGTTGGACCTGGCTCGACGGGCGCAGCTCCAGCAAGAGCTGGAGGAGCGGGTTGCCGCCAAAGAAAAACGGGCGCATGTCGCCCGGGCCAAGTCCGGGTATGGTGCGTCCCGCGTCTTATACGCGGACCACTCTCTAGAAGAGCTGGAGAGAATGGCGGAGGAGGACGAGGAGGAGATTGTGGAGGTTGCCTCTAAGTCCTCAAATCTGAAGGGGACCTTCCAGAAGGCCCTCAAGAGCAGGGCCGCGAGCTTGCGCGGTGTCGTTGCGGAGCTTGTGAAACGCAAGGCCACCGACGAGACGCGGCAACTGCAGGCGAAGGTGGATCGTCTGCAGTCGGAGGTCAGCCAGCTTCATCAGAAGCTAGCTGAAGCCACGGCCCGGCCACAACAGGCCCAGACAAGCCCTGTGGCAGAGGGCCCCGCCTCCAACCTTGAGGAAGTCATCCGCAAGGTTGTAATGGAGGAGAGGGCCTTCACAAGAGCCTGCCTTGCAGGCATCGAGGACCGGCTCCTGCCGGAGAAACGCCTCCGACCGCCGCTTGCGGCGGATAACAGGCAGTGTGAGCCGGGGCCGTCCTCCTCCCAGACGGAGGATGCCCTTCTCCCCTCGACCACCCCGTCCAACGAGTGGACAGAAGTGGTCCGTAAGGGGAAGGGCAAAGGGAAGAAGTCGGCGACGGCCGCCCCTGTCGTCCCCGCCACCACCGGCAAGGGGGGAAAGGGGAAGAGGAAAGGGAAAGGGAGAGGCAAAGGGCAGCTAGTCGCCCCAAAAACCGCGGCCGTCGTGGTGACTCTCACCGCGGAGGCTGCGGGGCGAGGGGAGACGTACGCGTCCATTTTGGTGCGGGCGCGTGCCAATGCTGATCCGACCCAGCTCGGGATCGGCAGTGTGTCTTGCCGGCGAACCCAAGCCGGGGCTCGAATCTTCGAGTTCCCGGGGGCAGAGGGGAGTGCCCATGCGGACCTCTTCGCAGCCAAGCTGCAGGAGGTCATCGCAGATTCGGCCAAGGTGGCGCGACCGGTCAAGTCAGTGACCATAGAGGTGGCTGACCTTGACGACTCCGTCACCAAGGAGGAGGTGGCAAAGGCGATCGCAGCGATAGGGGGCTGTGACGTCGCGGCGGTCCAAAGCCGGGACATAAGGCCCGGCCGCGGCGGCATGGGCACCGTTCGCCTCGAGTGCCCGATCGCCGCTGCCAAAGCCGTCCTTGCCAAGGGACGGCTTACAGTCGGCTTCAGCTCGGGTGCAGTCCGGGCACTCGACGAACAGCCTGTTCGGTGTTTCCGATGCTTTGGCATCGGACACACGCGGCCGCTGTGTCCGTCCACGGTAGACAGGACGGACACGTGCTACCGCTGCGGCAAGGAGGGCCACAAAGCCGCCTCCTGTGAGGCTGCCACGCCGCACTGCGCGGTATGTGCCGCCAGTGGCTGCCCGGCAGACCACGTCATGAAGGGGAGGAGCTGCAATCCTCCCCCTAAGCGGGGTAAAGCGCAGGCGCCGTCCGGGCCTGCTGCTGCTGCCGCCAGCGCCGTCGTTCCTGCGGCGGCTGCGGAGGAGGGGGGTGCAATGTCTGACTGATGGATAGGGTCGAACATCGCATCCTTCAGGCGAACACCAACCACTGCAGGGCAGCCCAGGATCTCCTGATGCAGACCATGGCCGAGTGGTTGGTGGACTTGGTGGTGGTCGCCGAGCCTTACTCGGTCCCTGGCCGTTGGCTGGGCGACCGGGACGGCTTGGTGGCGTTGGTGTCGCGGTCTTCCACAGACTCCCCTCCCCTCTCGCTCTTAGAGAGGGGACCGGGATACGTGGCCGCCGCGTGGGCAGACATGGCTGTGGTGGGGATCTATTTCTCCCCAAACCGCCCTCTCTCGGACTTTGAGGATTTCCTCGAGGTTCTCACCGCAGTGGTAGGGAGGGCGGCGCCGCGCCAGGTCATGGTGTTGGGCGACCCGAACGCCAAGTCGGCGGCCTGGGGCAACCCAGCCACCGGTTGCAACGTCCGTGGGCGCGCCCTCGAGTTTTGGGCGGCATCATGCGGTGTGTCCCTCCTCAACAGGGGGGCGGTCCACACGTGTGTACGGCAGCTGGGAGGGTCGGTGGTGGACGTGTCGTTTGCGACCCCCGCGCTAGCCACCCGCGTCGTCAACTGGCGAGTAGAGATGGTGGAGACCTTGTCGGACCACCGATATGTGCGGTTCGACATTTCCACCCAGCAAGGGCGGGGGATGTCCCGCGCTGGGCAATCTCCCTTCCCGCGGTGGGCACTCACCCGCCTGGACCGGGAGGCAGCGAAGGAGGCAGCCTTTCTCCAGGACTGGCTGTCGCCCCCTGTCGCGGTCCTAGATGTGGACGCCGCAGCGGTCCGACTCCGGGGGTCGCTGACCGAGGTGTGCAACTCCAGCATGCCTCGGTCTCGCCGCCCGCCTCCCCGTCGCGCCGTCTATTGGTGGACGGAGGAGTTGACGGGGCTCCGGGCAGCATGTGTGGCGGCCAGAAGGGCCTACGCGCGGAGCCGACGGCGCAGCGCCCAAAACCGAGTCCAGGCAGAAGAGGACCGCCTATACGCCTCTTACCGAGAGGCGACGATGGTCCTCAAGTCTGCAATGGGAGCTGCAGAAGACTCGGCGAGGGCCGAGATGCTGGAGGGTCTCGACAGGGATCCTTATGGGAGACCATACAGGGCGGCGCGGAACCAGCTACGCCCCTTTGGTCCCCCACTGACGGAGACCCTCGAGCCAGTGTTGCTGGATGGGGTGGTCCGGTCCCTGTTTCCGCGCAGGACCGACTTCACCCCACCAACTATGGATCCCCCGCAAGGGGCGGCTTCGCCGGAGGAGGAGGTCTCCCCGGTGACGGCGGCGGAGTTTCGCGCTGGGGTTCTCAGCCTCCGCGCGAAGAAGACGGCACCCGGACCAGACGGCGTCCCCGCACGGGTGGTGGCGATCGGCGCCTCCGAAATGGAGGACAGGTTTCGGGACCTCTTCAGCGCGTGTTTTACTGCTGGGAGGTTCCCGAAACTGTGGAAGGAGGGGCAGCTATGCCTCCTCCGAAAGGAGGGACGCCCGGTGGACTCTCCATCGGCATACCGGCCCATCGTCCTGCTCGATGAGGTCGGTAAGATGTTCGAGGGGATTGTCGCCTCCCGGCTCGATAGCTTTTTGCGGGGGGTTGGGCCCAACCTGTCGGACGCCCAATTCGGTTTCCGTCGAGGGCGTTCGACTATCGATGCGCTGGCCCTACTCAAGGGCCAGGTGAAGGAGGCGGTGGGGGCGGGGGACGGAGTGCTGGCGGTGTCATTCGACATTGCCAACGCCTTCAACTCCATGCCCCACGCGACGATATTGGAGGCGCTCCGGTATCACGGCGTGCCCCAATACCTGCGCAACCTCCTGGCCAGCTACTTGGAGGGCCGAGAGGTCCTCCTCGTAGACAAGACGGCCACGGTGAGGCGGTACGGCGCAGAGTCCGGTGTTCCGCAGGGGTCGGTGCTCGGACCCTCCCTGTGGAACATCGGGTACGACTGGCTCCTGCGGGGAGTCCTCCTCCAAGGCACGAGTGTCATCTGCTACGCGGATGACACTCTCCTCATCGCCCGGGGGAGGAACTTTGGGGATGCGGCCTGTCTGGCCTCGGCAGGCGGGTCCTTGGTTGCAGAGAGGATCCGTCGCCTGGGATTGAAGGTGGCGTTGCACAAGACCGAGGCTGTGTTCTTTCGCGGGCCTCGGCAACGCTGCCCTCCTCCCGATGCTCACATCGTCGTGGAGGGCGTCAGGATAGAGGTCCGGCCCCAGATGAAGTATCTGGGCCTGGTGCTGGACGACAGGTGGCGGTTTGGCCCGCATTTCAGCGGGCTGTCGACGCGCCTTTTGAAAGCCGCGGATGCGCTCTCGTGGCTCCTCCCGAACCTGGGGGGGCCCAAGGCGGAATGCCGGCGCCTGTATTCGGGCATCTTGAGGAGCATGGCCCTATACGGGGCCCCCATCTGGGCCGACTCCTTACACAGGAGGGAGAACGCGACTGCCATCCGCAAGCCCCAAAGGGCCATTGCACTGAGGGTGGCAAGGGCTTACCGCTCGGTGGGTTTCTCGGCGGCGTGCGCTCTGGCCGGCACCCCTCCTTGGGAGTTGGAGGCCTGGGTGCTCGCCAGAGTGTACGAGTGGACCGCGCAACGGAAGGCGCTCGGGGAGCGCCCCGTCGCCGAGGAGCGGGAGGCCGTGCGGCGAGAGGCAAAGGAGGCCATCGTCCTCCACTGGACGGAGGACCTCGCCGCAGCCGCCTTCGGCCGCCGGACGTTGGACGCGATCGGTCCGGTCCTGCAGGGCTGGCTCGAGCGGTCCCACGGTTTCCTCTCGTTCCGTCTGGTGCAGGTGTTGTCCGGCCATGGCTGTTTCGGATCGCACCTGCACCGGATCGGGAGAGAGGAGACCCCGGTGTGCCACGACTGCGGCGCGGCGGAGGACACGGCCCAGCACACCCTCGAAGTGTGCCCGGCTTGGTCCGAACAACGCCGCGGTGTGACCGCGGTAGTTGGACAGGACCTCTCGCTTCCCGGCGTCGTCAACGCCATGCTTGGTCCCTTGGACCCAGAAGCGGGTCTCGATTTTTTACTTCCTCGACGACGAGGTTTTCTCCGGCCGCCTTTAAGCGCTGCTTCAGTTTCGTTCTCTCCTCCATCGTCGCGCACCCCATTATGACCTTTTGGTCTCGCGCCTTCCTGACCCTCTCGACGCGCACCCAGCCCCCCTTCGCGTCCGCCGCTTTCCTCACCCTTTCGAGAATTTCGTCCGCCGTATCCATCTCCTGTGTTGAGGAGACGACCACGGAGTGAAGCGTCGTACGCTCCAGGGCCTGAGCCCCGGTGTGGCTCTTAGTGACAGCCGCAACACTCGCGTAGGTGGTCTCCCCAACACTTTCCCTGCTGGCCAGACTGTCTCGGAGTCTCTCGAGTTTCTCGGAGTTGTCCTTTAACTCCGAGATATGCTCCTTTAGGGTGTTGAGGAGCTCAGTCTGGCCAGCAAGGATTTCGGTGGGGATGGGTTGGGGACTGGGGTCAGCGGTGGGCGCGGGAACCGGTACGGCTGAAGGCGCGAGAGGGGCCCTGTCCCGCTCAGACTCTTTCACCAGCTCAAAAAGCCTGTTTATGGCTTCGAGCACCGCAGTCTTGATCTCGGCCTTGAGGTTGCGAGAGTTGCCCAAGTTGACCTTAGCCTTGCTCAGGCAAGCTCTCGCCTCCGCAGTGCGACTGGGGTACCCGACCTCAGACTTCTTGAGCGGGCGAGAGTAATCCGCAGCAGCTAAGCGCGTCGCCGGGACAGCAGAGCCCTCTTGCGAGGCGGAAGGAGTGTCGTCTCCGAAGGAGATTCTCCTTCTCGCAAAAGCAGACGAAGGCCCCACTTTCTCCGACGAACGCGATGAGCTGCGCGACCTTAGAGTCTTAACGGTGCTGGATGGGGTGCGGAACATGTTGCCTGATGGGAAATAAAACAGTTAAAAGCAGAATCCTGTAAAGAGGGGCTCTGAGTAAATTGGTCCTTTAAAAAATGAGAGAACAAGATGACACTTGGTACTTCTGTTTGTGTCCTGTAAAGGGGGAAACACAGAAAGTATAGAAAGAATTTTAAAAAGACAAAACAAGTAACACAAAGTTGTATAAATAAATACTGTCAATTAAAATAACTAAAAAGCCTTCACAGCTAGGTCAAAATAATAATAAAAATTCCGATTTTGAGCGCATTTAACCCTTAAAACCCTATATAAAGACGGAAAAAGATTAAGAAGATGTCCTAAAAGCTAAATTCAACGAAACAAAATAATCGCTACCGACCACCCCAGCCTTCCTATACACTATAGGGTGGGTGGGCGGGGATTTTTATTTCGAGCTAGGCCCTCGACCGAGGTGTCCAGAGACGCGTCTCCGCGCGGGCTAGCCGATTCTGGAATAAAACTTATTGTGGTAGCAACAAAAATTTTGGGTTTTGGTCAAAAAACCAGGTTTTTGAGCAAAAATTTTCGAAAATCAACCCCCAACCTGAATTTGGGTACACGGATCGCGGACCAAATTTCAGGGATGAAGGATGAGTACTATTGACGCTATAATCTACCGAAACAATAAGAAAAATTTTGAAAACAAAGTAGATTTTGAGTTTTTAAAATGAAATTTATTAAAAATGTAGGTTTTCTAAGGGAAGTTTTTCAAGGGTGCGTAAAATAGGGTGCAAACCGGTCAGGTACTAAGCGGAAGCCTAGTTTCGTCTAAAATGGCTGAAAACAGCTTCAAAATCGGACCCTAAATAAGAAAGTTATCGATCGGTTAGGTTAGGTTAGGTTAGGTTAGGTTTTTTTTTTTTTTTTTTTTTTTTTTTTTTTTTTTTTTTTTTTTTTTTTTTTTTTTTTTACTAATTACCTCCAACATGATCGGAGTCTATTTATGGTCATTTGTATTGTTTTTCTCTCCAGTGATTTCTTTTCTGGGTCTCACATTTTACCAAGTTGTATTTATTTTATTTCGAAAATTACCAATCAAGCCTTAAATTAATATCTTTATAATAACACATTCAATTTCGTTTTCTTGACTATACAATTTCGTTTTCTTGACTTATACAATTTTATTTTCTTGACTATACAATTATTTTCTAACTAAAGGTTAGGTTAGGTTAATATTATGCAAACATTGTTACTTAAACGCTTTTGTTTCTTTTGATTACTGTTTCACATATTTTGACGCAATAGTCCAGTAAGAGGTCTCTTTTTTTTTGCCCGCCATTATTTGGCATACTGTTTCGGCTTCGAGCTTGGTGCTCAAGACATGTTCGGCCTCAAGTCTTTGTCTTTCGAAAACCGGACAGCTGAACAATACATGTGGCACCGTTTCAGCGATTGCAGGATCGCAGATGCACGACGGGCTCTCCTTACACTTAAAACGATTTAAGTATTCTGAGAACCCACCGTGCCCCGTCATTATTTGTGTAAAGACGCTGTTGATTTGGCACTTCCTGATGATCCTGTAGGCCGCCACCGCATCCGGGAAGAACAACTTAGTGACCGAAGCAGTTTCTCCGGAGTTGTATCTGCGGTTCCAGACGTCGAGCGTTGCCATGCGAATGCATCGCTTGACGTATGAAACCGGAGGTTAGGTTAGGTTAGGTTAGGTTAGGTTAGGTTGGGGGGGGTTGGGGGTACCCCCACAGTGTTGACTTCCACGTAGTGACCCCTGGGCAACGTCGCGCCTGACCACCGTAACGGAGTGGCAGGCCGGCGGCTAACGAACACTGTGAATCGGAGCATATCCACTGTCTTTTGCTGCGATACTATTGCTGAGTGACCATGTCACAACCCTCGAGGGACGCCTCCGGGCGCTTTCTCCCCAAAGGCCCTTCTCAGGGCCAAACCAAAGGCCCTTCTCAGGGCCAACCCAAAGGCCCTTCTCAGGGCCAATCCAAAGGCCCTTCTCAGGGCCAACCCATGTCTCGCGATGCTTCGGCATCGGAGACAAGTCGCGCGCCATCCGTGGCGAGCATTGTGAGAGGGAGCGACGTCGTGACGGATTTCTCCGACACCGAGTCGATTTTGAGTGGGTCGAACTGCGGTTCAACCCACCAATCGAGGAAGAGGGCTTTCCTCAGACGCGGCCCCGGGGGCTCTCCGGACGCAGCGGAGAAGCCCGCGAAGCGGGCTGTCATACAAGCCGACTTGGAGGAGAGGATCGCCTCCAAAGAGCAGCGGGCGCGAACAACCAGAGCCAAGGCTGGCTACGGCGCCTCCAGTGTCCTCTACGCGGATCACTCCGTAGAGGAAATGGAGCGCATGGCTTTGGAGGACCAAGAGGAGATCTTGGAGGTGGCCTCCAAGTCTTCCAACTTGAAGGGCACCTTCCAGAAGGCCCTGAAATGCCGGGCAGCGAGCCTGCTCGGCATTGTCAAGGAGTTGGCGGAGCGCACAACGTCTGACGAGACTCGGCAACTGCAGGCAAAAGTCGATCGCCTACAGAAAGAGGTGTCCGCGTTACACACGCGCGTCGCCGAGCTGGTTACTCGGCCTGAGGTGTCGTCCGACGCAGGTCCAGCGACGATGCCCTCACCCTCCAACCTTGAGGATATCATCCGCAAGGTCGTCATGGAGGAGAGGGCCTTCACCAGGGCCTGTTTTGCCGGCATTGAGGACCGGCTTCTGCCGGAAAAGCGGCTCCGTCCTCCGCTTGCAGCGGATAAGCCGCTTCCCGAAAGGGTGTCCAGCGCACCGGGACCCTCAACGGCCCCAGTCCAGCAGGAGCAGCCCCAGGTGCCCGAGACCACCAAGGGCAAGGGCAAGGGCAAGAAGACCGCTTCTGCCTCGACTGCCCAGCCGGAACCAGAGAGGGAAGACCAAGACCCTCTCCTACCCTCCACCACCCCTTCCAACCAGCCTTGGATTAAGGTAGTGGGGAAGAAGGGGAAGAAGAAGACGGCCCCTAAGCCCCCTGCAGCCAAGCCCGCAGCTGCAGCTATTGTCGATAATAGGAGGAAGCTCCCTCCTATTCCAAAAACGGCAGCCGTGGTGGTCACGTTGACCCCAGAGGCAGCGGAGCGAGGGGAGACGTACGAGTCCGTGTTACGGCGGGCCCGTACAAATGTCGATCCGGCGCAACTTGGGGCCGGCAGAGTTACCTGCCGGAAGACCCAAACGGGGGCTCGTCTTTTCGAGTTCTCGGGGGCTCAGGGTGGCACCAAGGCGGACCTCTTTGCGGCAAAGCTCAAGGAGGCCGTCGCGGACACGGCTAAGGTCGCGAGGCCCGTCAAGTGTGTGGCTCTTGAGGTGACCGACCTCGACGACTCAGTTACCCAAGAGGAGGTGGTGGCCGTGGTTGCGGCGGCGGGGGGCTGCGACGTCGCAGCTGTCAAGGGCCGCGCCATTAGACAGGGTCGTCGGGGTATGGGCACCATGCGCCTAGAGTGCCCTATCGTGGTGGCCAAGGCAGTTCTGGCCAAGGGTCGCCTCCCAGTCGGATTTAGCTCGGGTGGGGTCCGGGTGCTGGAGGATGAGCCGATGCGCTGTTACAAGTGCTTCGGCATCGGCCACACCCGGCCTCTCTGTCCGTCCACTGCCGAGCGCGAGGAATTGTGCTTCCGCTGCGGAAAGGAGGGGCACAGGTCGGCCACCTGCGAGGCTACAGCCCCGCACTGTGCAGTCTGTGCTGCCAGTGGTCGTCCAGCTGACCACACCATGACGAGCAAGAAGTGCTGTCCACCGAAGATGAAGGGGAAAGTGCAGGCGTCTTCGCGTCCTGCTGCTGCCACCGCCACTGGAACCCCAGTTTCAGTGCCGGCCACCGAGGGAAGTGCCATGAACACGGACTGATGGCTGGGCTTCGAAGAAGAATTCTTCAGGCCAACACCAACCACTGCAGAGCGGCCCAGGACTTACTGGTCCAAACCGTTGCGGAGTGGTTGGTGGACGTGGCGGTTGTAGCCGAGCCGTATTCTGTCCCTGGCAGCTGGCTAGGAGACGACAACGGTTCGGTTGCATTGGTGTCGCGGTCTTCCACGGACTCCCCTTCCCTCTCGTTCTTAGAGAGGGGACCGGGATACGTGGCCGCCGCGTGGGGGGACATAGCCCTTATAGGGGTGTATTTCTCCCCAAACCGCCCCATCACGGCCTTCGAGAACTTCCTCGAGGTCCTTGCCAGGGTGGCAGGTAGGGTGGCGCAGCGCAGGGTATTGGTCGTGGGCGACTTTAACGCCAAGTCGGTATTATGGGGCAACCCGACCACCGACGCCCGAGGACGCGAGGTGGAGACCTGGTCCGTGGCGTCCGGTCTGTCCCTCCTCAACAGTGGCAGTGTTCACACCTGCGTGCGGCGGGAGGGGGGCTCCATTGTGGACCTCGCCTTTGCCTCCCCGTCTTTGGCTGCCTGTGTGGTGGACTGGCGGGTGGAGCTGGTGGAGACGCTGTCGGACCACCGATACGTGAGGTTCGACGTCGCCGCCCCGGACTCCCGGGGGGCTCGCGCGGGTCGGTCTCACTTCCCGCGATGGGCGCTCTCCCGCCTAGACCGGGAGGCCGCCACGGAGGCGGTGTTCGTCCAGGACTGGCTGTCGCCTCCTGTCGACGTCCAGGACGTGGACGCCACTGCAGCCCAGTTGAGGGACTCCCTGACCGAGGTGTGCAACTCGAGCATGCCTCGGTCTCACCGTCCGCCTCCTCGACGCGCCGTCTACTGGTGGTCGGAGGAGCTGGTGGGACTGCGGGCTGCCTGTGTGGTGGCCCGGCGCGCCTACACTAGGAGCAGACGGCGGCGCCATCGCGACCGCGACAACGAGGACCGCCTCTATGTAGCCTACACGGAGGCCAAAGCGACCCTGACGGCGCGAATGGGCGCAGCCCAGGACCGCGCGAGGGCGGAAATGGCGGAGGGTCTAGATGCTGACCCTTTCGGGAGGCCGTACAAGGCGGCACGTAACAAACTGCGCCCGTACGGTCCCCCAGTTGCCGAGACCCTCGAGCCGACGTTGCTGGATGGGGTGGTCCAGTCCCTGTTTCCGCGCAGGGACAACTTCACTCCACCAGTGATGAGCGACCCGCGCCGTGCGGCTCCATCGGCCGATGAGGCGGTCGCTCCAGTCACGGAGGACGAGATGGAGAAGGCGGTCTTCTGCCTCCGGGGCAAAAACACCGCCCCAGGTCCGGACGGCGTCCCCGCAAAGGTGGTGGCCATCGCCGCCTCCCAGATGGGAGACAGGTTTCGGGACCTCTTTAGTGCGTGTGTTGCGTGTGAGAGGTTCCCGAAGCCATGGAAGGAGGGTCGGTTGTGCCTTCTTCGGAAGGAAGGGCGGCCGGTGGACTCCCCATCGGCATACCGGCCCATCGTCTTACTGGATGAGGTCGGTAAAACGTTCGAGAGGATCCTCGCCGCCCGTGTCAACAGGCACTTGTGCACAATCGGCCCGGACCTGGCGGACGCTCAGTTCGGTTTTCGAGCTGAGCGTTCGACAGTGGACGCCCTGTCCCGGCTCAAGGGCCAGGTGAGGGAGGCGATGGACGCGGGGGATGGACTGTTGGCCGTGTCGTTCGACATATCCAACGCCTTCAACTCCGTTCCCCACTCCACCATCCTAGAGGCGCTCCGCTACCACGGAGTGCCTCCGTATTTGCGGGGGCTGTTGGCGGACTATTTGTCGGATCGCTCAGTCCTCCTTGAAGACAAGTCGGGCCAGCTCCGACGATACGGCGTCGAGTCCGGTGTCCCACAGGGTTCTGTCCTGGGACCGCTCCTCTGGAACATCGGATTCGACTGGCTCCTGCGGGGACACCTCCCCCGTGGCACGTCTGTCATCTGCTATGCAGACGACACCCTTCTGACTGCCCGGGGGAAAAACTATTTAGAGGCGGCCAGCTTGGCCTCGGCCGGCGGTTCGCAGGTGGTGGACCGCATCTCCCGCCTAGGGCTGACGGTGGCACTGCACAAGACCGAGGCCGTGTTCTTCCACGGGCCGCGGCAGCGTCAACCGCCCGATGCCCATATCCATGTAGAGGGTGTCCGCATTGAGGTGCAGGCCCAGATGAAATATCTGGGCCTAGTGCTCGACAGCAAATGGCGCTTTCGAGCACACTTCAGCGGGCTGTCGACGCGCTTGCTGAAGACTGCGGGCGCCCTCTCGTGGCTCCTCCCGAACATCGGGAGGCCCGGCGACCAATGCCGGCGTCTATACGCCGGCATACTAAAGAGTATGGCCCTATACGGGGCCCCAATCTGGGCGGACTCACTGGGCGGACGGGAGAACGCCGCTGCCCTTCGCAGGCCACAAAGGGCCATTGCACAGCGGGTGGCGAGGGCGTACCGCACAGTGAGTTTCGCGGCATCGTGCGCTCTGGCGGGAACCCCACCTTGGGAGCTCGAGGCTTGGGTGCTCGCCAGAGTGTACGACTGGACGGCGGGTCAGAGGGCGCTCAACCGGCGCCCGGACCCTCAAGAAAAGGAGGAAGTGCGTGAGGAGGTTCGCGAGGCAATAACTCGGCACTGGGCCGAGGACCTAGCCTCAGCAACATTCGGTCGCCGGACACTGGACGCCATCGGGCCCGTCCTGAACGATTGGCTCGACCGGCGACATGGTTGCCTCTCCCTGCGTCTGGTGCAGGTGCTGTCCGGGCACGGCTGCTTCGGATCGTACCTGCATCGGATAGGGCGGGAGGAGACCCCACAGTGTCACCACTGCGAGGCCGCATTGGATACCGCAGACCACACCCTTGAGGTGTGCCCTTCGTGGGACGAACCCCGCCGCGCCATGGTGGCAGTGGTCGGGAACGACCTCTCACTCCCCAGTGTGATTTCAGCCATGCTGGGAAGTGAGGAGGCATGGGCAGAAGTAGCCTCCTTCTGTGAGGACGTTATGTCACAGAAGGAGGCGGCGGAGCGCACGCGGGAAGAAGACCCTCTCGCGGCGCCGCTCCGCAGACGAAGAAGGGGTGGAAGACGGCGAGCACAACGCCCGTCCTCAACCACCCCGGGGGGTGATCAGCGGGCGACAGGCGCGGGGGCGCCACCGCCTGCACCACATGATCCACCCCCTGTGCTCCGGCCATAATAAAAGCCCCTCCCTTTTGGGGGGGGGGGACGTGTAGGGCCTGCCGTAAGGCGGGCATTCGCCAGAGGGGGACTGGACGACATAGACTCCCAGGCCCCCTCCACTCAGGCGAGGTCGGAGCGCCGCTGGGTATTTTTAGTGGGTATACCGGGAACGACTTTACCGGGGAGTCCCACATACCCCTCTCCCGTCCCCCGACGGAAGGGGATGCGTAATAGCATTTTTTTCCCAGCGACAAAAAAAAAAAAAAAAAAAAAAAAAAAAAAAAAAAAAAAAAAAGGTTAGGTTGGGGGGGTGAGAACGCGACCGCCATCCGCAAGCCCCAAAGGGCCATTGCACTGAGGGTGGCAAGGGCTTACCGCTCGGTGGGCTTCTCGGCGGCGTGCGCTCTGGCCGGCACCCCTCCTTGGGAGTTGGAGGCCTGGGTGCTCGCCAGAGTGTACGAGTGGACCGCGCAACGGAAGGCGCTCGGGGAGCGCCCCGTCGCCGAGGAGCGGGAGGCCGTGCGGCGAGAGGCGAAGGACGCCATCGTCCTCCACTGGACGGAGGACCTCGCTGCAGCCGCCTTCGGCCGCCGGACGTTGGACGCGATCGGTCCGGTCCTGCAGGGCTGGCTCGAGCGGTCCCACGGTTTCCTCTCGTTCCGTCTGGTGCAGGTGTTGTCCGGCCATGGCTGTTTCGGATCGCACCTGCACCGGATCGGGAGGGAGGAGACCCCGGTGTGCCACGACTGCGGCGCGGCGGAGGACACGGCCCAGCACACCCTCGAAGTGTGCCCGGCTTGGTCCGAACAACGCCGCGGTGTGACCGCGGTAGTCGGACAGGACCTCTCGCTTCCCGGCGTCGTCAACGCGATGCTGGAGAGCGAGGAGGCCTGGGCGGCGGTTGCCTCCTTTTGCGAGGATGTCATCTCGCAAAAGGAGGAGGCGGAGCGCGCGCGGGAGGACGACCCTCTCGCTGCGCCGCTCCGCAGACGAAGAAGGGGTCGGAGAAGGCGCCGTCCTCTCCCTCCTCTTCATGGTGGCGATGGGCGGGCGATGGGCGCGGGGGTGCCCTTGCCTGCATTGCACCCATCACCACTGTACGGTCAAGCAACCGCACATTGTACTTTGGCCTAGTTAGAGAACTGCAAATTTTGTTAATTTATAAAATGTAATACAGTCACGTACTCAAGTACGTCAGTCTTCGGTAGAATATCGAGCTCGCGTAACATTTAACATTTTAAACATTTTTTATAACATTTTTACATTATTTTCTTTTATATTATTTTAGTGCATTTTTCGTATTAAAATACCTTTTTGAACATTAACATTTATTTTATTAACATTCAACATTTACTGTAAGGGTCCTGCCCTTACATTTGGTCCTTCGAATTAAGTGTAAAATCAGTGCCGTGGTATATTTTCACTCGCGGGAACATTTTGAACATTAAACTCGAACATTAATCAGAACATTCAACAGAACATTAAAACACAGTGTGAAGAGTGAAAGTGAGAGTACGCAGAACGAGGTGAAGTATAAGCAGCAGGCAGGTGTAAGCAGCGAATCCGGTGAGCACGTTCCATTTTACCTATTTTTCTGAAATTTTGGATTTGTGTACCGAGAAACAACAATGTCTTCGTACGATGCTTTACTTGATTCTCAATCTGCCAATCTTAACTCTATCAAACGTATAAATGAAAACTTTAAGAAAGATAGCTCAACACGTAAAACCACTCTTGAGTATCACGATGAAAGACTTCAAAAGCTGGAGGAGTATTGGAGTGAATTTAAAAACAACGACATCCAATTAGCCTTATTTGAAGGCAAGAAGTCTGGACCTTACTATGAGAGTCGTGTTTACGAGCGTTTGGAACAATTATACGAGGAGACGAAGATTATGATAAATAAGTCGAAACAAAGATTACTGGCGAAAATCGAAGACGACGGATTTACTTCGTTCACTCAGTCACAACAACAAGAAGAAAGGTCAAGTGCTCAAGAGGTTGTTGAAGAACAACGGGAAAGCGACGAGATCGCGGAGGATGTGAAGAACACGAGATCAAATGAAGAGTTAGTCGTTGATCAACGGACTAGAGATATGATAAATGAGCAGCGGTCTAACATAAAGGCGTTTGAGCGAACAGTACGTAACATGGACATTGAAAATTTGAAAGAAAAGTGGCAACTTGAAGATAAATTGAGGTCAGTTACGCAACGTTGGGAAAAAGTCGATACCACGTATTGGAAGCTGGACAACATATTAGTCAACATGCAAGCATTTGAAAGTGACTATAACAGACTAGAACGGCTGTATGAATTCAGTAAGGAACAAATTAACAAGAAGATTTGGGATAACAAACACCAAGAAAAATCCACGCCTCAAATCGAACTTCCGATTTTCAGTGGCAGCTACGCCCAGTGGACAACATTTAAGGACTTGTTCGTGGAAATTGTGCATCGTAACACTTTCATCTCTAACGCTCAAAAAATGCAACATTTAAAGGCGAAGTTAAAGGGAGAGCCTGAGCGATTAATACAGCACATGAACATTAGTGCTGACAACTACGAAGCCAGTTGGCGGATACTTCAACAGAGGTACGACAATAAGAGACTGTTATTTACTTACCAAGCCAACATGTTACTGAGTCTACCCAGCATACAAACCCCAACGGCATCACTACTGAAAAGAATGCATGACACGACCATTGAGTGCCTCCAGGCTATTCAGAATCTGAAATACGATACTACTAGTTGGGACCCTTTAGTGGTTCACATTTTAATGCAAAAGCTAGACGCAGGCACATGCCAGTCCTTCAAAGAATCCATGGAAAACCCAAGGGAAATGCCATCATTAAACGAGTTCTTGAAATTCATCGAAACCAAGTTCATGTCAATGGAATCGGGTACAAACCCGAACCGCCCTCGGAACGTTAACAGTCAACAGCAAAACACTCAGCCAAAAACAGTACATAATGCAACATACAGCAAGTCTAAGGCGCAACAACAGACCAGTCCAGGTGGATCTAAGAACATGCCGAAAACATTCCATAACAAGCAAACATCTCATCATTCTTTTATAACTTGTCCTAAATGTAACAAGCAACACGGTCTCTATAATTGCAGAGAATTTTTAAGTATGTCACCAGACGAAAGGTTAAAAACCGCTAACAACCTACATGTATGTCTAAATTGCCTGTTTAGTCATAACGGCGAAAAATGCACGTCGGAAAAAAGGTGCAAGCACTGCGATGAGCCGCATAGCAGCATTTTGCATGATGCGATTGGAGTTGCGAAATCAAGAACCAACAGACCTAATGTAGGTCAACAAGTAAGCACGCATTTAGCTCATGATAACTCAAATGAGGTACTTCTAGCCACTGCCCAGGTCAAAGCAATAGCCAACGACGGAACTATGGTCATTCTACGCGCTCTATTGGACCAGGGCTCTCAGGTTAGCCTCATTACAGAAAATGCTGCGCAAAAATTGCAATTAAAACGAGAGCGGATGAGCGCGGTGGTGTCAGGTGTTGGGACTTCAGCCACCACCAACTGTAAAGGGGTTCTCCATCTTAAGTGCCAAGCGATATACAGCAATTTCAACATTAACATTAACGCACTTATTATGAAGAAAATAACAAACAAACTGCCGAGTAAGACAATAAATAAAGATAGCTTCGAACATTTACAACATTTGCAACTTGCTGATCCAGATTTTAACATATCCCAGGATATAGATTTACTATTGGGAGCCGAGGTATATTCTGAAATATTGTTAGAGGGGCTAATAAAAACAAACACGTCATCCGTCATCGCACAACAAACATATTTAGGCTGGATAGTATGTGGTAATTACAAAACATTCAATTGCCATGTAATTGTCAACAACATTCAGGATCTTGCCCAATTCTGGGAACAGGAGTCTCTGCAAGAGGAAAAAGAAGATGTCGACCCAGACAACAAGTGCGAACAGCTGTACAAAGAAACAACAACACGACTTCCTGATGGACGATACCAAGTTCGTCTTCCCCTCAAGGACAATTTTATTGAACAATTAGGAACATCAAAACCACAGGCAATCGCTCAATTTCAGCAACTAGAGCGAAGAATGGTTAAAAACCATGCGTTTGCAAGTAATTATAAAGCCTTTATGGAAGAATATGAAGAAATGGGTCACATGGAAAAAGTCGATAACAACACTGGGAACAAAAACATGGAATATTATCTTCCACATCATGGGGTAGTGCGGCCAGGTGCGATCACAACTAAACTCAGAGTTGTGTTCAATGCATCGGCAAAAACAAGTACAAAACGCAGTCTTAATGATTTAATGGAGGCCGGGCCAAATCTACAAAAAGATATCTTTAGTATTTTGCTGAAATGGAGACAATACAAATATGTCTTAACATCAGACATTGAAAAAATGTACCGATTTATAATGGTGCATCCTGAACACCAACCTCTTCAGAAAATAGTGTGGAGGGATTGCCCACAGCAACTGCTAAGAGAATATCAACTATGTACAGTAACATATGGTACCAAGGCCGCTCCATTCCTAGCACTCCGAACACTTCAACAACTAGCAAGAGACGAAGGTGACAAGTACCCTGAAGCAAAAAACATCCTACTCAACCAATTTTTTGTTGATGATGCGTTATTCGGAAAGGATACCATAGATAAGGCCCGAGACACAAGAGACCAACTTATACAGTTATTGAAGGAAGGAGGGTTCAATCTCAGAAAATGGTCGAGCAACGAACGTCAACTGCTAGAAGACCTGCCAGAACATATGATTAGTCCCGTCAGTTTAAGCTTTACAGAGGCATCAGCGTCCAAAACGTTAGGCTTGGCATGGGATCCAAAACAAGATGAATTTATATTTTCAACCACACTAAAAAACAAAACCGACACTGAAACCAACAAGAATTCGTCAAAACGGCAAATCTTAAGCGACATTTCAACAATTTTTGATCCATTGGGGTTGCTATCCCCAATAACAATCAAGGCAAAAATCTTATTCCAACAGATCTGGAAGTACAAAATTGAATGGGATGATACTGTTCCAGATGGAATAGAAAAGGAATGGAGAACATTAAAAACGGAATTAACAAACATGCAACCTTTCAAAATAAACCGATGGCTTGGATTAGAAGCAAACAAAAATTGGGAATTACACGCATTTTGTGACGCATCAGAAAAAGCGTTCTCGTGCGTAGTGTACAGCAAGATTACAGAGGGAGAACATCAACAGATTACATTGGTTGCGGCAAAAACAAAGGTCGCTCCAATACAAAAACAACAAACACTTCCCAGACTTGAGTTATGCGGTGCTCAGCTGTTAGCTCAACTGGTTAAGAAAATAAAACATTGCTTTGATAAGCCTAACATTAAAGTAACAGCATGGACGGACTCGATGATCGTGCTTGGCTGGCTGAAGGGAGATGTCTCGCGATGGAAAGCCTACGTCGGACACAGAGTTCAAGAGATCATATCTGTAGTGCCCGCAGAGAATTGGAAACACGTGAGATCTGAACAAAACCCGGCCGACTGCGCGTCACGTGGACTACTACCGTCTCAGTTACACAACTTTCCTCTGTGGTTTAGTGGACCGGAATGGCTTAACAGTGAATTCATTCCTGAAGCACATGACATGATAAAGATGCCTGAAATAGAAATAAAAAAGGTGCATGCAGTTACGTCACAAATTACGGAACACAAAAACATCAACTTTATAACAGAATTACTTAACAAGAACAGTTGTATTATGACTATAATACGCATCGTAGCTTGGGTGTCGCGTTTCATAACAAGGACGTCGCAAAACAATCGGCACGGGGAAGCCGCAGCTATGAATCATCCAAACATTAATGACTCGCACGCGTCAAAACAATGTAATTTAACACTCTTTGATATTCGATGCGCTACTAATATAATAATAAAACATGTACAAAACGAATATTATGAACAAGAAATTAATGAATTAAAGGCTAAAGGAAGAATAAGCAAAAATAGAGGACTCCAAAAACTGTACCCTTACCTGGATGAAAATAACATTTTGCGTGTCGGAGGGAGACTAAAGAATTCAAACTTACCAGAAGAAACAAAACACCCAGCTATCATCCCAAAAAACAGCAAACTGGCGCATCTCTTAATTGCTCGTGCACATTCTATAACACTGCATGGTGGAGCGAGGCTAACTATGGCTACATTGAGACAGAAATACTGGATCACAGGTGGAAATAACACTGTTAAAAAATACCTGCAGGACTGTGTAAAATGTTGTCGCTTCAAACCATCGAAACAATACCAATTGATGGCTGACCTACCCAGGGAGAGAATAACACAATCGCCACCATTCTACCACACAGGAGTGGACTTCACAGGGTTTGTTAACGTTAAATTAAACAAGGGCCGGGGCGTCAGAACGAGTAAGGGTTACGTCGTTGTATTCGTATGCATGACAACAAAGGCGGTGCATTTAGAACTTGCATCAGATTTATCATCTCAAACATTTATACTGGCTCTTAACCGCATGATCGGACGACGAGGATGTCCGAGACATATTTATTCTGATAACGGAACAAACTTTGTTGGAGCCGAAAGGGAGTTAGCAAAACAACTGCATATTTCAAAAACATTTAACAACGACACCTTATCGAAAAAGAGTAACGAGATGGGGATAGAATGGCATTTCAACGCTCCAAGCTGGCCGACTGCGGGAGGACTTTGGGAGGCTGCAGTTAAGTCTATGAAATATCACCTAAAGCGTGTCCTAGGAGAGCAAAAGTTGACATACGAAGAGTTTTTAACACTGCTTACACAAATAGAAGCCTGTATGAACTCTAGACCACTTTGCCCTTTAACTGAGGACGTGGACGATATTGACTACCTCACACCTGCACATTTCTTAATCGGCCGACCTTTAACATTCTTGCCAACAGAAAATATCGAAAATCAAAACATCAACATTCGACATAGGTGGCAGTTATTAGATAAAATGAAACAAGGGTTTTGGAGAAAATGGTCATCAGAATACCTTCAACAACTTCAAGTTCGCAGTAAATGGTTAAACAAAACAAACAATTTATCATTAGGGGATATTGTCTTAATTAAAGAAGATTGCCTTCCTCCTGCGAAATGGGCACTTGGCAGAATACAGGAAGTTCACCCGGGGAGAGACAATCTGGTCAGAGTTGTGACGTTAAAAACTAAAACAGGACTACTAACAAGACCAGTAACAAAATTAGTAAAACTCCCAGTAACAGAATCTCCTATAGAAGTACCTGACACCACCACTTCCAATGATAAAAGCTGCACTGAAAAACAAAAGACCACAACAAATAACACCAACAGGAAACAACGTTTTAAATCAAACAAGATAAGCTCCAGCCTGCTATGCATCCTCGTAACATTGCTAACATTATTTCAACCCACAAGGCAGAGCAGTGACGGCATAAATGTTACACCGTTTGAACCAAATAGAGGAGTGTATTTTGACAAAATCGGCAATTTGCAAACCGTGCACGATGACTGGAAGATTGTAACATATTACAACATGACAACATACTGGCAAGGCATGGAAAATATACATAAAGTTGTGAAACACCTAGGAGAAAGGTGTGAGCAATTTGCATACCAAACATTGTGCAAAACCATCATGACTGAATTCAAACAGGAACTCAACGAACTTGATCATAATAACTACATGCTGGAAACTCATCATGGGCAAACAAGGGGACGCGTTGCCCGAGGTCTCGTCGATGGAGTAGGTTACCTTGCAAACAGCCTATTCGGCGTGCTAGATGAAAGGTTCGCAACACAATATAAAAAGGACATAGAAACATTACATAATAACAGAGATCATTTATTAAATCTGATTAAAGGTCAAACCTCAATCATTGAAGCACACAATAACATTTTAAAGAGAAACGAAGAGGCGATGAACACTCAGTTCAATCTATTAGAGCAACACCTTAACGCTACAGATAACTATCTGAAGAAATTGGACGAAGCTGTTCAACAAGATGAAGCGTTGAATTACTTTAACATCATGGCTTTAACAAGTTCAACCATTCTGTCCAAACTCCGTCACATACAACAGATGCTCTTAGACACAGCTATTAACATACACCATGGTCATGTAGACACCAGACTTTTACCGCAGAACCAACTCTTTCAAGAGCTTAACATTATCTCTGGACAATTGCCACAACAATTATCGCTACCCGTTGACAACATTCAAAACCAATTAGCTGATATTTACAAACTACTAGAAGTAAAATCTAGACTGTTTGAAAATTATTTCATCATCGAAATAACATTACCTCTAACGGGTGACACTCCATTCACTATATATAAAACAGTTCCCATTCCGATGATCAAAAATAACAACCAGTCAATTACAATGAAAACAAACTCAGAATATGTTGCAGTAAATGTGAGAAAAGAGACATACATGCAGCTAACAGACAGTGACCTGGAAAATTGTATTAAAATAGAACCAAGGACATATGTATGCTCACTAAACAAACCAACACGCAACATGCGAAATCATCAAATTCCATGCGAAATCGGAGCAATAACAAATATTACATTATCAAAATGTATCTACACATCCGAGTCATGCAACAACAAATGGACGCCATTACAAAAACCGAATACCTGGCTCTATGTCTGCTGCACGGATTGTCAACTGCAAATCATCTGTGAAGGTCGTATGACTACGAAGGCAATACGGTCAACGGGAATTTTAGAAGCCAAAGAAGGATGCATAATTAGAAACAACGAAGAAACATATTATACACAACTTTACTACACAAACAAAATTTACGTCAACCCGGAAATACCGCTGATAGACCTAGATGACATCAACAATTTAACATCGGTACAACCGCTTGACTTATCAACAACCCAACATAATACGCATTTTGTGAAAAACGATTATGAAAAACTTCATAATTCGTTGAAAGAATTGGAAGAAGAGACAAAACAGACTGAAATGTCGCAACACGATGTCCATCAATACATCGTTTCATACTCTACGATGGGACTTCTGATCCTGTCAATATTCGTCGCGGGAGGAGCCTACGTGTACTGTAAACGCTGCGGCAAGCTCGCCGTCAGTGACAGCGCCGGCGCGCCAACCAGATCAGCGCCACAGAAGCCACCAAGAGCTACGGCATCTACCTACGCGACGCCTCATGATTTTAACATTTAACTTTATTTACATTAATCATTTTATTTACATTTCTTTTTATTCCATGAATTTATTTACATTGATGTTATATTCTTTCTTAATTTTTACTCTTTTTGCCCCGCCAAGATGTACGGTCAAGCAACCGCACATTGTACTTTGGCCTAGTTAGAGAACTGCAAATTTTGTTAATTTATAAAATGTAATACAGTCACGTACTCAAGTACGTCAGTCTTCGGTAGAATATCGAGCTCGCGTAACATTTAACATTTTAAACATTTTTTATAACATTTTTACATTATTTTCTTTTATATTATTTTAGTGCATTTTTCGTATTAAAATACCTTTTTGAACATTAACATTTATTTTATTAACATTCAACATTTACTGTAAGGGTCCTGCCCTTACAACCACCTTCGTCGGTCACTCCCGGGCCCGGCCCCCTCCCCACTTTGGGGAGGGCGTAAGGGGTCCCGGCATGGAGGGCAATCGTCGGCGGAGGACTGGACGTTAAGGCTGTGCCGGTTTCCCAGTCCCCCGCCTCTTGGACGAAGCGGGAGTGCCGCTGGGTTGTTTTAGTGGGTATACCGGGTCAGACCGGGGAGTCCCACATAGCCCCCCCATCCCCCGATGGGAGGGTATGCGTAATGCATTTTTTCCCAGCGACAAAAAAAAAAAAAAAAAAAAAAAAAAAAAAAAGGTTAGGTTGGGGGTACCCCCACAGTGTTGACTTCCACGTAGTGACCCCTGGGCAACGTCGCGCCTGACCACCGTAACGGAGTGGCAGGCCGGCGGCTAACGAACACTGTGAATCGGAGCATCTCCACTGTCTTTTGCTGCGATACTATTGCTGAGTGACCATGTCACAACCCTCGAGGGACGCCTCCGGGCGCTTTCTCCCCAAAGGCCCTTCTCAGGGCCAACCCAAAGGCCCTTCTCAGGGCCAATCGAAAGGCCCTTCTCAGGGCCAACCCATGTCTCGCGATGCTTCGGCATCGGAGACAAGTCGCGCGCCATCCGTGGCGAGCACTGTTAGAGGGAGCGACGTCGTGACGGATTTCTCCGACACCGAGTCGATTATGAGTGGGTCGAACTGCGGTTCAACCCACCAATCGAGGAAGAGGGCTTTCCTCAGACGCGGCCCCGGGGGCTCTCCGGACGCAGCGGAGAAGCCCGCGAAGCGGGCTGTCATACAAGCCGACTTGGAGGAGAGGATCGCCTCCAAAGAGCAGCGGGCGCGAACCACCAGAGCCAAGGCTGGCTACGGCGCCTCCAGTGTCCTCTACGCGGATCACTCCGTAGAGGAAATGGAGCGCATGGCTTTGGAGGACCAAGAGGAGATCTTAGAGGTGGCCTCCAAGTCTTCCAACTTGAAGGGCACCTTCCAGAAGGCCCTGAAATGCCGGGCAGCGAGCCTGCTCGGCATTGTCAAGGAGTTGGCGGAGCGCACAACTTCGGACGAGACTCGGCAACTGCAGGCGAAAGTCGATCGCCTGCAGAAAGAGGTGTCCGCGTTACACACGCGCGTTGCCGAGCTGGTTACTCGGCCTGAGGTGTCGTCCGACGCAGGTCCAGCGACGATGCCCTCACCCTCCAACCTTGAGGATATCATCCGCAAGGTTGTCATGGAGGAGAGGGCCTTCACCAGGGCCTGTTTGGCCGGCATTGAGGACCGGCTTCTGCCGGAAAAGCGGCTTCGTCCTCCGCTTGCAGCGGATAAGCCGCTTCCCGAAAGGGTGTCCAGCGCACCAGGACCCTCAACGGCCCCAGTCCAGCAGGAGCAGCCCCAGGTGCTCAAGACCACCAAGGGCAAGGGCAAGGGCAAGAAGACCGCTTCTGCCCCGACTGCCCAGCCGGAACCAGAGAGGGAAGACCAAGACCCTCTCCTACCCTCCACCACCCCTTCCAACCAGCCTTGGATTAAGGTAGTGGGGAAGAAGGGGAAGAAGAAGACGGCCCCTAAGCCCCCTGCAGCCAAGCCTGCGGCTGCAGCTATTGTGGATAAGAGGAGGAAGCTCCCTCCTATCCCAAAAACGGCAGCTGTGGTGGTCACGCTGACCCCAGAGGCAGCGGAGCGAGGGGAGACGTACGAGTCCGTTTTACGGCGGGCCCGTACAAATGTCGATCCGGCGCAACTCGGGGCCGGCAGAGTTACCTGCCGGAAGACCCAAACGGGGGCTCGTCTTTTCGAGTTCTCGGGGGCTCAGGGTGGCACCAAGGCGGACCTCTTTGCGGCAAAGCTCAAGGACGCCGTCGCGGACACGGCTAAGGTCGCGAGGCCCGTCAAGTGTGTGGCTCTTGAGGTGACTGACCTCGACGACTCAGTTACCCAAGAGGAGGTGGTGGCCGTGGTTGCGGCGGCGGGGGGCTGCGACGTCGCAGCTGTCAAGGGCCGCGCCATTAGACAGGGCCGTCGGGGTATGGGCACCATGCGCCTAGAGTGCCCTATCGTGGTGGCCAAGGCAGTTCTGGCCAAGGGTCGCCTCCCGGTCGGATTTAGCTCGGGTGGGGTCCGGGTGCTGGAGGATGAGCCGATGCGCTGTTACAAGTGCTTCGGCATCGGCCACACCCGGCCTCTCTGTCCGTCCACTGCCGAGCGCGAGGAACTGTGCTTCCGCTGCGGAAAGGAGGGGCACAGGTCAGCCACCTGCGAGGCTACAGCCCCGCACTGTGCAGTCTGTGCTGCCAGTGGTCGTCCAGCTGACCACGCCATGACGAGCAAGAAGTGCTGTCCACCGAAGATGAAGGGGAAAGTGCAGGCGCCTTCGCGTCCTGCTGCTGCCACCGCCACTGGAACCCCAGTTTCAGTGCCGGCCACCGAGGGAAGTGCCATGAACACGGACTGATGGCTGGGCTTCGAAGAAGAATTCTTCAGGCCAACACCAACCACTGCAGAGCGGCCCAGGACTTACTGGTCCAAACCGTTGCGGAGTGGTTGGTGGACGTGGCGGTTGTAGCCGAGCCGTATTCTGTCCCTGGCAGCTGGCTAGGAGACGACAACGGTTCGGTTGCATTGGTGTCGCGGTCTTCCACGGACTCCCCTTCCCTCTCGCTCTTGGAGAGGGGAACGGGATACGTGGCCGCCGCGTGGGGGGACATAGCCCTTATAGGGGTGTATTTCTCCCCAAACCGCCCCATCACGGCCTTCGAGAACTTCCTCGAGGTCCTTGCCAGGGTGGCAGGTAGGGTGGCGCAGCGCAGGGTGTTGGTCGTGGGCGACTTTAACGCCAAGTCTGTATTATGGGGCAACCCGACCACCGACGCCCGAGGACGCGAGGTGGAGACCTGGTCCGTGGCGTCCGGTCTGTCCCTCCTCAACAGTGGCAGTGTTCACACCTGCGTGCGGCGGGAGGGGGGCTCCATTGTGGACCTCGCCTTTGCCTCCCCGTCTTTGGCTGCCTGTGTAGTGGACTGGCGGGTGGAGCTGGTGGAGACGCTGTCAGACCACCGATACGTGCGGTTCGACGTCGCCGGCCCGGACTCCCGGGGGGCTCGCGCGGGTCGGTCTCACTTCCCGCGATGGGCGCTCTCCCGCCTAGACCGGGAGGCCGCCACGGAGGCGGTGTTCGTCCAGGACTGGTTGTCGCCTCCTGTCGACGTCCAGGACGTGGACGCCACTGCAGCCCAGTTGAGGGACTCCCTGACCGAGGTGTGCAACTCGAGCATGCCTCGGTCTCACCGCCCGCCTCCTCGACGCGCCGTCTACTGGTGGTCGGAGGAGTTGGTGGGACTGCGGGCTGCCTGTGTGGTGGCCCGGCGCGCCTACACTAGGAGCAGACGGCGGCGCCATCGCGACCGCGACAACGAGGACCGCCTCTATGTAGCCTACACGGAGTCCAAAGCGACCCTGACGGCGCGAATGGGCGCAGCCCAGGACCGCGCGAGGGCGGAAATGGCGGAGGGTCTAGATGCTGACCCTTTCGGGAGGCCGTACAAGGCGGCACGTAACAAACTGCGCCCGTACGGTCCCCCAGTTGCCGAGACCCTCGAGCCGACGTTGCTGGATGGGGTGGTCCAGTCACTGTTTCCGCGCAGGGACAACTTCACTCCACCAGTGATGAGCGACCCGCGCGGTGCGGCTCCATCGGCCGATGAGGCGGTCCCTCCAGTCACGGAGGACGAGATGGAGAAGGCGGTCTTCTGCCTCCGGGGCAAAAACACCGCCCCAGGTCCGGACGGCGTCCCCGCAAAGGTGGTGGCCATCGCCACCTCCCAGATGGGAGACAGGTTTCGGGACCTCTTTAGTGCGTGTGTTGCGTGTGAGAGGTTCCCGAAGCCATGGAAGGAGGGTCGGTTGTGCCTTCTTCGGAAGGAAGGGCGGCCGGTGGACTCCCCATCGGCATACCGGCCCATCGTCTTACTGGATGAGGTCGGTAAAACGTTCGAGAGGATCCTCGCCGCCCGTGTCAACAGGCACTTGTGCACAATCGGCCCGGACCTGGCGGACGCTCAGTTCGGTTTTCGAGCTGAGCGTTCGACAGTGGACGCCCTGTCCCGGCTCAAGGGCCAGGTGAGGGAGGCGATGGACGCGGGGGATGGACTGTTGGCCGTGTCGTTCGACATATCCAACGCCTTCAACTCCGTTCCCCACTCCACCATCCTAGAGGCGCTCCGCTACCACGGAGTGCCTCCGTATTTGCGGGGGCTGTTGGCGGACTATTTGTCGGATCGCACAGTCCTCCTTGAAGACAAGTCGGGCCAGCTCCGACGATACGGCGTCGAGTCCGGTGTCCCACAGGGTTCTGTCCTGGGACCGCTCCTCTGGAACATCGGATTCGACTGGCTCCTGCGGGGACACCTCCCCCGTGGCACGTCTGTCATCTGCTATGCAGACGACACCCTTCTGACTGCCCGGGGGAGAAACTATTTAGAGGCGGCCAGCTTGGCCTCGGCGGGCGGTTCGCAGGTGGTGGACCGCATCTCCCGCCTAGGGCTGACGGTGGCGCTGCACAAGACCGAGGCCGTGTTCTTCCACGGGCCGCGGCAGCGTCAACCGCCCGATGCCCATATCCATGTAGAGGGTGTCCGCATTGAGGTGCAGGCCCAGATGAAATATCTGGGCCTAGTGCTCGACAGCAAGTGGCGCTTTCGAGCACACTTCAGCGGGCTGTCGACGCGCTTGCTGAAGACTGCGGGCGCCCTCTCGTGGCTCCTCCCGAACATCGGGAGGCCCGGCGACCAATGCCGGCGTCTATACGCCGGCATACTAAAGAGTATGGCCCTATACGGGGCCCCAATCTGGGCGGACTCACTGGGCGGACGGGAGAACGCCGCTGCCCTCCGCAGGCCACAAAGGGCCATTGCACAGCGGGTGGCGAGGGCGTACCGCACAGTGAGTTTCGCGGCATCGTGCGCTCTGGCGGGAACCCCACCTTGGGAGCTCGAGGCTTGGGTGCTCGCCAGAGTGTACGACTGGACGGCGGGTCAGAGGGCGCTCAACCGGCGCCCGGACCCTCAAGAAAAGGAGGAAGTGCGTGAGGAGGTTCGCGAGGCAATAACTCGGCACTGGGCCGAGGACCTAGCCTCAGCAACATTCGGTCGCCGGACACTGGACGCCATCGGGCCCGTCCTGAACGATTGGCTCGACCGGCGACATGGTTGCCTCTCCCTGCGTCTGGTGCAGGTGCTGTCCGGGCACGGCTGCTTCGGATCGTACCTGCATCGGATAGGGCGGGAGGAGACCCCACAGTGTCACCACTGCGAGGCCGCAGTGGATACCGCAGAGCACACCCTTGAGGTGTGCCCTTCGTGGGACGAACCCCGCCGCGCCATGGTGGCAGTGGTTGGGAACGACCTCTCACTCCCCAGTGTGATTTCAGCCATGCTGGGAAGTGAGGAGGCATGGGCAGAAGTAGCCTCCTTCTGTGAGGACGTCATGTCACAGAAGGAGGCGGCGGAGCGCACGCGGGAAGACGACCCTCTCGCGGCGCCGCTCCGTAGACGAAGAAGGGGTGGAAGACGGCGAGCACAACGCCCGTCCTCAACCGCCCCGGGGGGTGATCAGCGGGCGACAGGCGCGGGGGCGCCACCGCCTGCACCACATGATCCACCCCCTGTGCTCCGGCCATAATAAAAGCCCCTCCCTTTTGGGGGGGGACGTGTAGGGCCTGCCGTAAGGCGGGCATTCGCCGGAGGGGGACTGGACGACATAGACTCCCAGGCCCCCTCCACTCAGGCGAGGTCGGAGCGCCGCTGGGTATTTTTAGTGGGTATACCGGGAACGACTTTACCGGGGAGTCCCACATACCCCTCTCCCGTCCCCCGACGAGAGAGGGGATGCGTAATAGCATTTTTTCCCAGCGACAAAAAAAAAAAAAAAAAAAAAAAAAAAAAAAAAAAAAAGGTTAGGTTAGGTTAGGTTAGGTTGGGGTGCTAGGTCAGAAAACCTCCTCGTGTGCCTGACAGCTGCTTGTCCCTCGCGATGTGTCGTTAGGTTAGGTTAACTTAGCGATACATCTCGAGGGAACAGCAGCCGTGGGGCCGGTGCATCCTGGGCGTGGGCAGTGGTCTTCCTCGAGGAATGGGAAGAGATTCTTATTCTTTGGGGAATGCTACTGTCTGTGGCTAATATTCTGACAAGGGGGGGGGGGGGGGGGGGTGTCTCCACGAGCTTGCGTGTCTCAGTGATCTTGGAGTTTTCCATCTGTTCCAAGTGAGGGACCACACTAAGAGAGGCACTCGCCATTTATAGGGGGGGGAGGGGGTGTCTCCACGAGCTTGCGTGTCTCAGTGATCTTGGAGTTTTCCATCTGTTCCAAGTGAGGGACCACACTAAGAGAGGCACTCGCCATATATTTATTTATTTATTTATTTATTACAGGGGATATTTATATAGGGGATTTAATCGGACACCGTGCGATGACCTACGCGAGCGGGTCTATCGCACGTTGTGTGATTCAAGGTTCACTTCTTGAGGTTTTAATCGGGAAGTGAATCAAGGTAGGTTATCCATCTCCCTCTGGTACGCGTCTGCTCGTCAGACGTGACCGCGAGGGTAATAGAATTTTCGGGGAGGGTTAATGAGAAGTCGGGAGATAGGGACCACACCCTTCAAAGGAAAAACAAAAATGAAAAAAACGATTGGGAATATTATACCCCAGGGAGGTACCAGCTGCCCAGCAGCTGGAGAATCCTCCACGGTTCAACCGTCATGCCCCACGTATTCTGGGGGGGGCGACAGTCGTTTACCGTCAACTATTCCGTCTGCCAGTGGCAGCAAGAGCCGAGGAGGCTCCAACAGGTCGAGGTCTTTTGAAGATCTGACCTCTTGTCAGGTGCCCGACCGAGATTCGGGTGACCGCCGCGGGGACGCTCGCTCCAAGTTCTGGGGGAAGCGTACACGCGACGGTGGGTCGGACGCGGGGTCGGCGTGTTTTTCCTCAAGCGAGGAGAACCTGCCGGCACCCAAGGTGACGACAGCCAGAAGGGGCAAGAGTCGCAGGACACTCTCCGGAGCGAACACTCCGGCACCGTCACGCGACAATAAAGGCCGCTTTTTGAAGCGCCCCGATACGCCCATAGTCAGTGCAGCGAGTGACTCCGGGGATGGGACTATGGAGGTGGAGCCGGTTCCCACCGAAACTCCCGCCTCCCTAGTGAAGACCAAGGCGGAGCTCAACGCCGCTAGGCGTGAGGGAAGGAAGGCCATCGCGACGGATGAGGTCTCCGAATTAGCCCGTCAGGCTAGAGAGAGACGGGCGCAGGCTACCGCAGCCCCAGAGGGAATGACGGCGGAAGCCCTCAGCCGCCAGGTTCTGGACGGTGTGGACGTTGTCCTGAGGGTAGCCACAAAATCGGGCAACCTGAAGGGCACATTCACGCGGGCCTTGAAGGAGGCGGCTGACGCCATCAAGGAGGCGGTCGAGGTCCTCATCGACCGAACGACCTCGGAGGAGACGGTCAAGCTCCAAGAAGAGAACGGCCGTCTTCATACAAAACTGGAGGACCTCCAGCGGGAGGTAAGCGCCCTTAGGGCAGACTTCAGCCGGCAGCAGAGTGCGACGACTGTAGATTGTCACACTCTGCCACAGAACGGATCTTTGGGGGAAGACCAGTTCAACCGGCTGTTGAACATAATGACCGCCCGCCTGGAGAGTTTGGAGCCCAGGTTGAACCCCCCCGTTATTCTCCGACCACCGTTGGCAGCGGATAAGCGGAGAAGAGATGCCGAGCCCACTCCTTGTTTACCGCCTACGTTTGCCCAGGTGGCGAAAGCGCCGCCTGCGACTAAAAAAGCGTCACAGGCGGCCAAAGGAGCCACGCAGCGGTCTAAACAACCGGAGAAGGTGCAGAGAAGCGCCACGGAGGAGACCCCCCAGCCTGCCGCAGAGGGCGAATGGCAGATGGCTGGGAGCCGAAAGAAGAAGAGGAAGAAGAGGGGCCGTAAGGGCAAATCTACGCCGGGCACCAAGGAGCAAGCCAGCAAGGGCAGCGGGAGTTCTCCGCGGATCCGCGTCCCTCGCTCCGAGGCTGTAGTGATCACGCTGCAGCCCGAAGCTAAAGAGCGAGGCGTCACGTACCAAAAGGTACTGGCGGAGGCGAGAGGCAAGCTTGTCTTCGCCGACTTTGGCACCCCGGATGGCTTCCGATTTAAAACCGCAGCTACGGGGGCGAAAATGTTTGAGTTGGCGGGGACAAGCAGCGCCGAAAGAGCGGATGCTCTCGCTGCAAAGCTACGAGATGTCCTCAACCCCGAGGAGGCGAGGGTGTCCAGACCCATTAAGACGGCTGAGGTTCGGATCGATGGTCTGGACGACTCGGTGACTCCGGAGGAGGTGGTGGCGGCCATAGCCCAGAGCGGCGGATGCTCGCCGGAAAACGTGCGGGCGGGCGAAATCCGCGTAAATGCAGGCGGGCTTGGCACCATCTGGGTGAGGTGCCCGGTGGTTGCGGCCAAACAGGTCACCGATGCGGGACGCCTTCTGGTGGGATGGGTGTCAGCGAGAGTAACACTCCTGGCACCTAGGGCCATGCAGTGTTACCGGTGCCTGGAGAAAGGCCATGTCCGGGCACGGTGCACCTGCGAAACAGACCGTAGCGATCTATGTTACCGCTGCAGTCTGCCCGGCCATAAGGCGTCTCAGTGCTCCGCGGAGCCAAACTGCAGCCTGTGTGTGGCTGCAGGAAAGCCTGCGGGGCATAGAGTCGGGGGCAAAGCCTGTGGCGCGCCCAAAAAGCGCAATTATCGAGGGAGCAAGACTGTGGGAGCTTCAAACCCCCCGCAACCTAGCACCACATCGGCCGACTCCCGGCCTGTGGAAGGAGGAAGCGCCGAAGAAATGGTCTGCCAGTAATGGCACACCTTCATTTTCTCCAGGCGAACATCAACCACTGCACCAGAGCTCAGGATCTCTTGCTCCTGAGCATGGCGCAGTGGTCGATAAATGTGGCGGTGGTCGCTGAGCCGTATTTTATCCCTCCCCGGGACAACTGGGCAGGAGATCTAGACGGCCTGGTGGCCATCATCGGCGCGACTCTCGTCGACGTATCCCGTGGTCACGGTTGGGTGTCTGTCCTTGTGAACGGGATCACTACGATTGGGGCATATTTTTCGCCCAACAGGAGTCTCGCCGACTTCGAGAGTTTCCTTGTGGAGTTGGGAGCCGTCGTCGGCCGGTCTCACCCTCGTCCCATTTTGCTTCTCGGTGATCTCAACGCCAAATCAGCGGCGTGGAGATCCCCGGTAACGGACCCGAGAGGCGAAGTGTTAGAGGAGTGGGCCATTACGACTGGCCTGGCTGTCTTAAATCGGGGCTCGGCCTACACGTGTGTGCGGCAGCGGGGAGGGTCGATAGTGGACGTCTCGTTCGCCAGTCCCGCTGTCGTGCACCGCGTCCACGATTGGCACGTAGAAGTGGAGGTGGAGACGCTATCGGACCATCGATACATTAGATTCGACATCTCCACCCAGACCGCTGGAGGGCGTAGCCAATCGGCCCCCCGAAGAGACGGCCCGCGTTGGGCACTAAAACGCCTCGACAGGGAGGCTCTCGAAGAAGCCGCCATCGTCCAGGCCTGGATCCGGGAGTCGGCAACCGTCGGTCCCGTGGACGTCGAACAGGAGGCGCAGTGGTTGGGCAATGCCATGGTGCAAATCTGTGACGCATCCATGCCACGCGTCTTTTCTCCGTCCGCAAGGCGCCGCGTGTACTGGTGGTGCGTCGAAATCGAACAGCTGCGCGTCGAGTGCGTAGACGCTAGACGCCCGTACACGCGATGCCGGAGAAGACGTCCACGGAATCCTGACGAAGAAGCCGCGCTGTATGAGGTGTACCGCGCGGCTAAACAGGCTCTATGGCTGGCCATCGGCGAGTCGAAGACACGCTCCAGAGAGGAGCTGCTGGCATCGCTAGACGGGGATCCGTGGGGGCGCCCGTACCGAACGGTCCGTGGAAAACTTCGGCCGTGGGCGCCGCCCCTAACGGAAGGTCTCGAGCCGCAGTTTCTGGAGCGAGTAGTCTCGGCTCTCTTTCCTGAGAGAGTCGAGTACGAGCCACCGCCGATGGTGCTGCCCACAGCTGCAGAGCCTGAAGGCAGCGAAACCGGCCCAGAGGTGACACAGGCGGAAATGAGCGCGGCTGTGATGCGGCTCCGGGCAAAGAACACTGCTCCGGGGCCTGATGGAGTGCCTGGCCTCGCTCTGGTCCTCGCCCTAAAAGAGCTGGAGCCTTCACTGAGAGGACTTTTCTCGTCGTGCCTTGAGCGGGGTCAGTTCCCATCCAGGTGGAAGGCTGGGCGACTGGTCCTGCTCAAGAAGGCGGGGCGCCCGGCTGATTCGTCGTCCGCTTATCGGCCCATAGTGCTGCTGGACGAGGCAGGCAAGCTGCTCGAGCGAATAATTGCAGACCGCCTCGTCAGCCACTTGTGTACAGAGGGGCCGAACCTGGACGACAGCCAGTTCGGATTCCGGCGCGGGCGCTCAACGATCGACGCCATTACGAGAGTGAGAGTCCTCGCGGAGGAAGCGGTTTCCCGGGGTGGGGTGATGCTGGCGGTGTCATTGGACATCTCCAACGCCTTCAACACCCTGCCCTGGAGTTGCATTAGGGAGGCACTGCGTTACCATCGGGTGCCCTCCTACCTCCGCAACATCGTGGGGGCCTATCTGGCGGGTAGGTGTGTCACCTTCATGGGCCGCGACGGCAGGGGCCGTCGTGAGATGTCGTGCGGTGTTCCACAGGGTTCGGTTCTTGGCCCGCTCTTGTGGAACATCGGATATGACTGGGTTTTGCGGGGCGAGCTCCCTCCGGGCGTGAACCTGACGTGCTATGCGGACGACACGCTGGTTGCGGCTTGGGGGAGTTCGTACAGGGAGGCAGCGTTGCTGGCTACGGCTGCGGTCTCACAGGTGGTGAGCCGCATACGGCGCCTGGGCCTGGAGGTGGCCCTCAACAAGTCGGAGGCCATTGCTTTTCATGGCCCCCGACGGGCACCGCCACCGGGATTGCACATTGTGGTTGGGGGGACCCGAATCGCTGTCGAGTCAACCATGAAATATCTGGGATTGGTGCTCGACAGCCGATGGGACTTCGGCCCCCACTTCCAGCGGCTGGTGCCCAAGTTAATGGGCGCGGCGGGCGCGCTATCAACGCTGCTTCCCAATCTGGGGGGCCCGAGCACCGCCTGTAGGCGGTTATACGTGGGGATCGTGCGATCCATGGCCCTTTATGGGGCCCCGATATGGGCGACCGACCTGACGGCCCGTACTATCGCCGTACTGCGCAGGCCGCAGAGAGTGATGGCCGTCAGAGTCATACGGGGATATCGCACGATCTCCTACGAGGCGGCTTGCGTACTGGCCGGATCCCCACCATGGGACCTGGAGGCGAAGACCCTCGCGACGCTGCATCAGTGGCGCGAGGAGGCCAACGACCGGGGCGAAAGGCTGGTGGAGCGACAAATGACACAGCACCGGTCTCAGCTCCGGCAGGTCATGGTGGCGGAATGGCGCAGGAGGCTCACGCTTCCTTCGGCCGGCCTCAACACGATCGAGGCGATCCGGCCAGTACTCGACGACTGGCTCGGGAGGAGGCACGGCTCTCTGACATTTCGGGCGACGCAGGTACTGTCGGGGCACGGCTGCTTCGGGAAGTACCTGTGTCGCTTAAGCAGGGAGCCGGACGCCCGGTGCCATCACTGCGTCCATTGTCTGGAGGATACGGCGCGGCATACGCTGGCCGAATGCACGGCGTGGGACGAGCCGCGCCGTGCCCTCATGACTGAGGTCGGAGGAGACCTGTCGCTGCCGAATGTCGTTCGATCGATGGTTGGCAGCACAGAGTCCTGGGACGCGGTGGTGTCCTTCTGCGAAACCGTCATGTCGCAGAAGGAAGCTGCGGAAAGAGAAAGGGAGATGACCAGCTCTCGCCCATCCCGCAGCAGACGCACTGGGCGTCGGCAGAGAGCGGACAACGCCCTCTTCCAGCCCCCATAAATGGGTTCAGGGGCGGCGGATTCGGGGACATCCGTCGCCCCCCATCACATTGGACCCGAGACGGTGGCGCGTAGTGTTTCACGCGCGCCTCTCAGACGTAGTGGGGGGAGTCTGACACCTCACTCCCCCTCTTAGGGACGAGGCCCGCACAGGTCAAGCGGGCCACACTAGTCCGGGGCAGCGGAAGTCGCACTTGTTCCCGCTGCCCCCTGACGCAAGTGTGAGAAGGAACACCGGTGTGGTTTTAGTCAGTAGAGTCTGACAGACCCCCCCGTCCTCCTCAAGGACGGGGGACATCCATGAGGATTTCCACATCGACAACAAAAAAAAAAAAAAAAAAGGTTAGGTTAGGTTAGGTTCGCCGACCAACCACTGCAGGGCAGCCCAGGCTCTGCTGATGCAGACCATGGCCGAGTGGTTGGTGGACTTGGTGGTGGTCGCCGAGCCTTACTCGGTCCCTGGCCGTTGGCTGGGCGACCGGGACGGCTTGGTGGCGTTGGTGTCGCGGTCTTCCACAGACTCCCCTCCCCTCTCGCTCTTAGAGAGGGGACCGGGATACGTGGCCGCCGCGTGGGCAGACATGGCTGTGGTGGGGGTGTATTTCTCCCCAAACCGCCCTCTCTCGGACTTTGAGGATTTCCTCGAGGTTCTCACCGCAGTGGTAGGGAGGGCGGCGCCGCGCCAGGTCATGGTGTTGGGCGACCCGAACGCCAAGTCGGCGGCCTGGGGCAACCCGGCCACCGGTTGCAACGTCCGTGGGCGCGCCCTGGAGTTTTGGGCGGCATCATGCGGTGTGTCCCTCCTCAACAGGGGGGTGGTCCACACGTGTGTACGGCAGCTGGGAGGGTCGGTGGTAGACGTCTCGTTTGCCACCCCCGCGCTAGCCACCCGCGTCGTCAACTGGCGGGTAGAGATGGTGGAGACCTTGTCGGACCACCGATATGTGCGGTTCGACATCTCCACCCAGCAAGGGCGGGGAATGTCCCGCGCTGGGCAATCTCCCTTCCCGCGGTGGGCACTCACCCGCCTGGACCGGGAGGCAGCGAAGGAGGCAGCCTTTCTCCAGGACTGGCTGTCGCCCCCTGTCGCGGTCCTAGACGTGGACGCCGCAGCGGTCCGACTCAGGGGGTCGCTGACCGAGGTGTGCAACTCCAGCATGCCTCGGTCTCGCCGCCCGCCTCCCCGTCGCGCCGTCTATTGGTGGACGGAGGAGTTGACGGGGCTCCGGGCTGCCTGTGTGGCGGCCAGAAGGGCCTACGCGCGGAGCCGACGGCGCAGCGCCCAAAACCGAGTCCAGGCAGAAGAGGACCGCCTATACGCCTCTTACCGAGAGGCGACGACGGTCCTCAAGTCTGCGATGGGAGCTGCAGAGGACTCGGCGAGGGCCGAGATGCTGGAGGGTCTCGACAGGGATCCTTATGGGAGACCATACAGGGCGGCGCGGAACCAGCTACGCCCCTTTGGTCCCCCACTGACGGAGACCCTCGAGCCGGTGTTGCTGGATGGGGTGGTCCGGTCCCTGTTTCCGCGCAGGACCGACTTCACCCCACCAACTATGGATCCCCCGCAAGGGGTGGCTTCGCCGGAGGAGGAGGTCCCCCCGGTGACGGCGGCGGAGTTTCGCGCTGGGGTTCTCAGCCTCGGCGCGAAGAAGACGGCACCCGGACCAGACGGCGTCCCCGCACGGGTGGTGGCGATCGCCGCCTCCGAAATGGAGGATAGGTTTCGGGACCTCTTCAGCGCGTGTCTCACTGCTGGGAGGTTCCCGAAAATGTGGAAGGAGGGGCAGCTATGCCTCCTCCGAAAGGAGGGACGCCCGGTGGACTCCCCATCGGCATACCGGCCCATCGTCCTGCTCGATGAGGTCGGTAAGATGTTCGAGGGGATTGTCGCCTCCCGGCTCGATAGCCTTTTGCGGGGGGTTGGGCCCAACCTGTCGGACGCCCAATTCGGCTTCCGTCGAGGGCGTTCGACGATCGATGCGCTGGCCCTACTCAAAGGCCAGGTGAAGGAGGCGGTGGAGGCGGGGGACGGGGTGCTGGCGGTGTCATTCGACATTGCCAACGCCTTCAACTCCATGCCCCACGCGACGATATTGGAGGCGCTCCGCTATCACGGCGTGCCCCAATACCTGCGAAACCTCCTGGCCAGCTACTTGGAGGGCCGAGAGGTCCTCCTCGTAGACAAGACGGCCACGGTGAGGCGGTACGGCGCAGAGTCCGGTGTTCCGCAGGGGTCGGTGCTGGGACCCCCCTTGTGGAACATCGGGTACGACTGGCTCCTGCGGGGAGTCCTCCTCCAGGGCACGAGTGTCATCTGCTACGCGGATGACACTCTCCTCACTGCCCGGGGGAGGAACTTTGGGGATGCGGCCTGTCTGGCCTCGGCCGGCGGGTCCTTGGTTGCAGAGAGGATCCGCCGCCTGGGATTGAAGGTGGCGCTGCACAAGACCGAGGCCGTGTTCTTTCGCGGGCCTCGGCAACGCTGTCCTCCTCCTGATGCTCACATTGTCGTGGAGGGTGTCACGATAGGGGTCCGGGCCCAGATGAAGTATCTGGGCCTGGTGCTGGACGACAGGTGGCGCTTTGGCCCGCATTTCAGCGGGCTGTCGACGCGCCTGTTGAAAGCTGCGGATGCCCTCTCGTGGCTCCTCCCGAACCTGGGGGGGCCCAAGGCGGAATGCCGGCGCCTGTATGCGGGCATATTGAGGAGTATGGCCCTATACGGGGCCCCCATCTGGGCCGACTCCCTGCACAGGAGGGAGAACGCGACCGCCATCCGCAGGCCCCAAAGGGCCATTGCACTGAGGGTGGCAAGGGCTTACCGCTCGGTGGGCTTCTCGGCGGCGTGCGCTCTGGCCGGCACCCCTCCTTGGGAGTTGGAGGCCTGGGTGCTCGCCAGAGTGTACGAGTGGACCGCGCAACGGAAGGCGCTCGGGGAGCGCCCCGTCGCCGAGGAGCGGGAGGCCGTGCGGCGAGAGGCGAAGGACGCCATCGTCCTCCACTGGACGGAGGACCTCGCTGCAGCCGCCTTCGGCCGCCGGACGTTGGACGCGATCGGTCCGGTCCTGCAGGGCTGGCTCGAGCGGTCCCACGGTTTCCTCTCGTTCCGTCTGGTGCAGGTGTTGTCCGGCCATGGCTGTTTCGGATCGCACCTGCACCGGATCGGGAGGGAGGAGACCCCGGTGTGCCACGACTGCGGCGCGGCGGAGGACACGGCCCAGCACACCCTCGAAGTGTGCCCGGCTTGGTCCGAACAACGCCGCGGTGTGACCGCGGTAGTCGGACAGGACCTCTCGCTTCCCGGCGTCGTCAACGCGATGCTGGAGAGCGAGGAGGCCTGGGCGGCGGTTGCCTCCTTTTGCGAGGATGTCATCTCGCAAAAGGAGGAGGCGGAGCGCGCGCGGGAGGACGACCCTCTCGCTGCGCCGCTCCGCAGACGAAGAAGGGGTCGGAGAAGGCGCCGTCCTCTCCCTCCTCTTCATGGTGGCGATGGGCGGGCGATGGGCGCGGGGGTGCCCTTGCCTGCATTGCACCCATCACCACCTTCGTCGGTCACTCCCGGGCCCGGCCCCCTCCCCACTTTGGGGAGGGCGTAAGGGGTCCCGGCATGGAGGGCAATCGTCGGCGGAGGACTGGACGTTAAGGCTGTGCCGGTTTCCCAGTCCCCCGCCTCTTGGACGAAGCGGGAGTGCCGCTGGGTTGTTTTAGTGGGTATACCGGGTCAGACCGGGGAGTCCCACATAGCCCCCCCATCCCCCGATGGGAGGGTATGCGTAATGCATTTTTTCCCAGCGACAAAAAAAAAAAAAAAAAAAAAAAAAAAAAAAAAAAAAAAAAAAAAAAAAAAAAAAAGGTTAGGTTCGCCGCCTGGGATTGAAGGTGGCGCTGCACAAGACCGAGGCCGTGTTCTTTCGCGGGCCTCGGCAACGCTGTCCTCCTCCTGATGCTCACATTGTCGTGGAGGGTGTCACGATAGGGGTCCGGGCCCAGATGAAGTATCTGGGCCTGGTGCTGGACGACAGGTGGCGCTTTGGCCCGCATTTCAGCGGGCTGTCGACGCGCCTGTTGAAAGCTGCGGATGCCCTCTCGTGGCTCCTCCCGAACCTGGGGGGGCCCAAGGCGGAATGCCGGCGCCTGTATGCGGGCATATTGAGGAGTATGGCCCTATACGGGGCCCCCATCTGGGCCGACTCCCTGCACAGGAGGGAGAACGCGACCGCCATCCGCAAGCCCCAAAGGGCCATTGCACTGAGGGTGGCAAGGGCTTACCGCTCGGTGGGCTTCTCGGCGGCGTGCGCTCTGGCCGGCACCCCTCCTTGGGAGTTGGAGGCCTGGGTGCTCGCCAGAGTGTACGAGTGGACCGCGCAACGGAAGGCGCTCGGGGAGCGCCCCGTCGCCGAGGAGCGGGAGGCGGTGCGGCGAGAGGCGAAGGAGGCCATCGTCCTCCACTGGACGGAGGACCTCGCTGCGGCCGCCTTTGGCCGCCGGACGTTGGACGCGATCGGTCCGGTCCTCCAGGGCTGGCTCGAGCGGTCCCACGGTTTCCTCTCGTTCCGTCTGGTGCAGGTGTTGTCCGGCCATGGCTGTTTCGGATCGCACCTGCACCGGATCGGGAGGGAGGAGACCCCGGGGTGCCACGACTGTGGCGCGGCGGAGGACACGGCCCAGCACACTCTCGAAGTGTGCCCGGCTTGGTCCGAACAACGCCGCGGTGTGACCGCGGTAGTTGGACAGGACCTCTCGCTTCCCGGCGTCGTCAACGCCATGCTGGAGAGCGAGGAGGCCTGGGCAGCGGTTGCCTCCTTTTGCGAGGATGTCATCTCGCAAAAGGAGGAGGCGGAGCGCGCGCGGGAGGACGACCCTCTCGCTGCGCCGCTCCGCAGACGAAGAAGGGGTCGGAGAAGGCGCCGTCCTCTCCCTCCTCTTCATGGTGGCGATGGGCGGGCGATGGGCGCGGGGGCGCCCTTGCCTGCATTGCACCCATCACCACCTACGTCGGTCACTCCCGGGCCCGGCCCCCTCCCCACTTTGGGGAGGGCGTAAGGGGTCCCGGCATGGAGGGCAATCGTCGGCGGAGGACTGGACGTTAAGGCTGTGCCGGTTTCCCAGTCCCCCGCCTCTTGGACGAAGCGGGAGTGCCGCTGGGTTATTTTAGTGGGTATACCGGGTCAAACCGGGGAGTCCCACATAGCCCTCCCATCCCCTGATGGGAGGGTATGCGTAATGCATTTTTTCCCAGCGCAAAAAAAAAAAAAAAAAAAAAAAAAAAAAAAAAGGTTAGGTTAGGTTAGGTTAGGTTAGGTTAGGTTAGGTTAGGTTAGGTTAGGTTAGGTTAGGTTAGGTTAGGTTAGGTTAGGTTAGGTTTTTTTTTTTTTTTTTTTTTTTTTTTTTTTTTTTTTTTTTTTTTTTTTTTTTATGGCAGGAGTGGGAAAATCCCCACGGACACCACGACTGCCTCACAGGTTGTGAGGCAGTCGTGGTAGTGTCGGACTCGAACCGACTAAAAACCACTCCTGCCTTTCCAAGTGCCCTCTGACATTATCAGAGACTTTTTTTGCGTTTTTTGTTAATTAGTCTCTGCTTATTTTTTATTTTTGTCGAAAGCGTGGAAAAATCCGGAGGGGCTATCTCCCTCGTGTCGGATTACATTTGTTAGTTGAATTAGCAATATGTTAGATATTTTCAGAAGTTTAGTTATTATACACTTACTATTTTTTTATTTTTTTTTTTTTTTTTAAATACTTATTATTTATATCCCTTCTTCCTTGTTTTTTTTTTTTTTTTTTTAATAAAACCTTTCCTTTTTTTTTTTTTTTTTTTTTTTTTTTTTTTTTTTAATAAAACCTTTCCTTTTTTTTTTTTTTTTTTTTTTAAATACTTATTATTTATATCCCTTCTTCCTTTTTTTTTTTTTTAAACTTTATACTACTGCTATTATTTTCCTATGTATTAGTCATAACACTTACAAATATTCTAAAAATATGCTTATGTATTATGTTTTCTTAACCTACTTATTCCTATTTATAACTTTTGCTGCCATCTGGCTGCAGTATTTTAAAAACTTTTTACGGGTGAATTTATTTTCTATAAGTTTCGGGAGATTTTCTACTTCTAGACCGATGCCAAGCTCCTGTTCTGCCTCATATCTCTCTTTGGCGGTTATTGGGCACTCAAGTAGTATGTGGAGCACCGTTTCCTCCTTGCTGGGCTCGCAAGCGCACGATGGGCTCTCCTTACACTTGAAACGACTCAAGTATGCGGAGAACCCACCGTGCCCCGTAAGTACTTGCGTGGTGACGGCTGTGGGAATCATTTTGCGCACAACCTTGTACGCCGCGATCGCGTCCGGGAAAAACAACTTTGTTCCCGAGGCAGTTTCACCCGATCCGTACCTCCTGTTCCACTGGTCAAGCGTCTCCAAACGGATTTGACGCTTGATAAATGAGACAGGGCACAGATCGTAGTCCGGCTCCTTCTTCAACTTCAGGGCGGCTTCCTTCGCGAGCTGGTCAGCTCTCTCATTCCCCTCCAACCCTGCGTGGGCCTTGATCCAGAACAAGGTGACACTCTTGTTCTGGAGCATACAGCGTCGAATGGTGTCTCTAGTTTCCACCGCTAAGGGATGAGGGGACCCTACATTTGCAATCGTTTGAAGGGCCGCCATGGAGTCACTGAAGATGCCGAACGTGGTTGCACTACTTCTGAGCACTTCTCCTGCCGCCTTCTGAAGGGCAAGGAGTTCTGCCTGGTAGACGGTACAGTAGGACGGCATAGCAAGTTTGAGGGCCTTAGTTTCGATGGCACTATTCCATACGGATATGGCCGCTCCAACCCTGCCCTCAATCTTGCTGCCGTCCGTGAATATTCGCACAGCAAAATTGCTGTGGTTTTGATATTGTTCCTCGTCTACCAGGCTTTCAAAATCCAGCTTCACTTGGTCCGCGGGGTGCGGGGCTTCTATTGCTGGAGCCATCCGCTCTACCTCCCGACCTCCTAGCACTGGCTGGGGAACACCCCTCTTGGCTCCGTACAACGCCGCCATTTCTCGTATGCGGAGGTCGAGTGGGAGTATCCCAGCCAGTACCAGCGCCGAGTTTAGGGAGACGGTACGGTAGGCTCTGCACAGCTTTTGCGCAAACCCCCTCTGGACTACGTTCAGCTGTTTAATAACCCCTAATTTATTGGCGGCAGGTGCCCAAGCGCTCGCAGCGTACAAGATTGTGGGCTCAACTGCAGCTGTGTATATCGCCCTTATCACCTCTGGGTGTAAACCCCAGCTGACTCGGGCGGCTCTGGCTAACTGCTTGTACATAGCTATCGCCTTTTTACAGACGATAGCTACGTGTTGGTTGAAGGTTAGTTTGGCATCAATAGTTAGCCCCAATATCTTGACATCTTGGGACATTCCAATGTCGATCCCCCCCATGCTCAAACGCGGTGTGTCAAACTTGAGCTTCCGCGTTAGTACCATCGCACAGGTTTTGTGCGGTGCGAAGTTTAGCCGATTTTTGACACCCCACGCACGAACATGTTCGAGAGTGGCATTGGCCTGCGCCTCGATTTCCAAAGCTGTGTCCCCATCAAACACCATCACCACGTCATCAGCGAATGCCTGGCAATAATCGCCTCTACTCTCTAGCTGTTTTAAGAGCGGGTCCAGGATCAGATTCCACAAGATGGGTCCACCTATGGAACCCTGTACGCACCCTTTACTGGTCCTTCTACTGCTCTCCTCACCAGCATACCTCACTGTGACCACTCTGTCACTGAGTTAACTGCTCACCACCCGTCTCAAATTTACCGGACACTTTTCCTCAGCCAATCGTACTTTGATAGCTGGCCACCACGCACTGTCGAATGCTCCCTCGATATCCAGCGAAACGAGCGTGACAATTTTCTTTTGTGCCAGCTTTGTGCGGATGTGCTGCACGAGAGTGTAGAGGGCGTCTTCAGTGCTTTTTTGGGGCATAAAACCGTATTGGCGAGTACTAATCCTGGGTAGTAAGTAGAATTTGAGACGGGCGACCAACATCTTCTCGTACACTTTCCCCAGGACAGGCAGTAGCCCAATCGGCCTGTACGACTTGGGTACGGTATAAGAGTCTTTACCCGGCTTTCTGAGCACAACCACCGTTGCTTCCTTCCAGATCTTCGGGAAGTGGTGGTGCGCCAGGCACTTATTAAGCAGTGCCAGGAAGAAGTCGGGGTCACAGTACACTGCCTGAGAGCAGATGTCTGCAGTAAAACCGTCAGCTCCCGGGGCCTTTTTTGGGTTGAACGATCCCACAGACCTATCTAGTTCGCTTCGGGTAAACGGTGGATCATGTCGCTCATCATGGCTCCACGCGTTTACCATGTCTGCCTGTTGTCTGGTTCGGCGATGGTCTATATTATCGTCTTCCTCTCGGTCCTCGGGGTAGAACGTTTCGGCCAACAGCTTCACGGAACCCTTCGCGTCCAGTGGTTGTCCTCCCATCTGAAGGGGTAAGTCTTCTTCTCTCTTTGCAACCCTTCCCATTATCCTGTAGATACCCTCCCAGACTCCCTCCCTGTCCTGCTTCCCGCAAAACTCCATCCAACTGTCTGTTGCTGCTTTGATCACCGCTGTCTCATATGCTTCTTTTTCTTTTACATACAGGTCTACAACCTTCGCTCTCCGGACCGGCGCAGCGCTCCTGACTCTGCGTTTCCTGGTGGCGACCATCCTTTTCATCTCAGCGAGTTCCTCGGACCACCACGGCAAGGTAAGTGTTTCTGTGTTGTTTTTCATTGGGATAGTGTCGTTGCATGTTTGTGTGATAGCGTGTGTGTATGTGTTTATAAATGTTTCTAAGTGATCCAAATGTGTAACATTTGAGAGTTCCGCAAGGGTCAAACTCTTTTCTCTCATGATTCCAGTTAGTTTCTTACGAAACTGGCTCCAATCTGCTTTTCTTGTGTTATAGATCCTAGTGGTTCTCTCAATGTTTATTCCTTTTGATTTTGTCAATTGAATATTAAAAATAATGCCATTATGGTCCGAATTCGTGAGACCTTCGTCAATGTGCCAGCCATCCACCAAGTCCAGCATGTCCACCGAACAGGCCGTCACATCCACGTGACTGCAGTACCTGATCCCTCCGCGAATGGTGTCAAAGGTGGGAATGTCCCCACTGTTGAGGATCTGTAGCCCCAGCTCCCCCAACGCGCCGCACATTTGCTCCCCTCGCAAATCTTCATTGCTGCTGCCCCACCAGGTACTTTTAGCATTTGCGTCTCCTCCAATAACCAACCTGTTAGGGCCCAGCTCTCGCTCTATCCTACGGAGGTGCTCGAGGTATGGCTCCATGGCCTTGTCAGGCTCGAAATAGAAGGACACCAGCGTGATCTTCCAGACTTTTGTTCGGATTCCCACCACAACGATGTTGTTTGTGGTGAGTTGCGGGTATTGCAGCACGTCTAATTTTTGGTCAAAGACGGCTATAGCCGCCTTTACAGCCCCTTCTCCTCCCTCAGAACTCTGGAAGATCCTTACGCCCCGGTGACTCCTCATCCTTCTTACCGCCCCCACGTAGGGCTCCTGGAGCAACGCTACAGCTAGCTTGCGGTTGGTCGCTTCCAGCAAGAGCTCATTTGTGGCTAGCTGACTCCGTTGGAGATTGGCCTGGACCAATATATACCTAGTGGTGGTTTCAGGGACAACCTTAGCAGTACGCTATGGTAGCTCGGGCCAGTGCGTCCCACCTCTTGCGAACCGGGCAGTCGCCACTGAATGCGTTGTGGCCACTGTTTCCCAACTTTGACCTAGTGCAGTTTACGCACGCCGCTGCCTCGCCGATCAGTCGGTCTGGGCAATCCGCTCTGAAATGCGACCCGCCGCAGTGGCTGCACAAATCGGCTGGCTCCTTGCACAGGCGTTTCCCGTGGCCGTACCCCAGGCAGCGGGTACATTGCACCAGTGGCGACTGGTCCTCCACGCGCACCCTCTGGAGGTCTATGCGAAGTTTCCCTGCATCGATCGCCCTCCTCCAGATCGTTGGGGACACACTGAGCACAACGTGATTCATGTGCGGATTCCTCGTCCTCCTCCGGAATTTTATTGTGACTCTTTGGTCCTCGTCGCCGAGGCCGTGAAATACCTCCCGGTTCTGATTCCTAAGAGCTCTGACAAATTCTTCGTCGCTGTGTATACTTAGCACGTCCCTAAAAATCAGCAACGGGTCTTTGTTTTTCACTTCCTCGACGCTGAGGTCTTGTCTTTCTTTTTCCAACCTGTTTTTCATTTTTATTCTCTCTTCAATGTTCACGAAGCCCATGATTACTTTTCTGTCCTTAGCTTTCCTTATCGTTTCTACTCTTACCCAGCCCTCCTTTGCATCCGCTGCCTTTCGGATTTTGTCTAGAACTTCCTCCCCCGTTTCCGTCTCGTCTTTCGAGGTGACTACGATTGAATGTAGCGTACTTCGCATTGGGTTTGCCTTTCCGCTATGGGTCGCAGTCACACTCGCGTATGTGGTAGAACGTTCTGTCTGCTGATCTATTGCAGCTTTTAAATCATCCATCTTTTTGCTGTTTTCTTGTAGCAATTTTGAATGCTCCTCGATTCGAGTTGCTAACAAGTTTTGCTCGATGATCGGAAAGGCAGCATCGGTAGCAGCTACGGGCTTTGAAATTGTGGTCTTCCCTCCCGAGCTTTTTGTTCTGCCCTCCTTCTCAGCCTCCTTAACCAGCTGGAAAAGTCGGTCCAGAGCCTCAGTGATGCCGTTTTTAATTTCGGTCTTCAGGTTTCTGGAGCTGCTTAGGTTAAGTTTACCTTTGTTGAGACTGGCCCTGGCTTCAGTAGTCCGATCCGCGTATTGTGTTTTTGATGGAGTATGGAGCTCTATCAGTTTTGTCCTCGCTGGAACAGTTTTATTGTCCTGCGGTTGTGCTAGTTTGGGTTAGGTTAGGTTAGGTTAGGTTAGGTTAGGTTAGGTTAGGTTAGGTTAGGTTAGGTTAGGTTAGGTTAGGTTAGGTTAGGTTAGGTTAGGTTAGGTTAGGTTAGGTTAGGTTAGGTTAGGTTAGGTTAGGTTAGGTTAGGTTAGGTTAGGTTAGGTTAGGTTAGGTTAGGTTAGGTTAGGTTAGGTTAGGTTAGGTTAGGTTTTTTTTTTTTTTTTTTTTTTTAATTGATTTATTTACCGCAGACGTGGTGGTCCGCGCTCTTTTTTACAGTTTTCCATATTGTTTACAAATTTTTCATTATTATAAAGTATTCGTGCTCCTCTTGTGGACACGTTGAATGATTGTTACTTATACAATAACTTAAATCTAAGTGAGTCCATAACATACATAAAATATACTTTATTTATTTATTAATTTCTTTATTTATTTTACTTTTATTTATTTATTATTATTATTTTTTTTTTTTTTTTTTTTTTTTTTTTTTTTTTTTTATTAATATATTGATTTCTTCGTTTTTAATTTTTTTAGTTTTGTTACTTTGTACACAACGAGTTTTTTTTTTTTTTTTTTTTTTTTTTTTTTATATTATTACTTACACATAAATTACTGTTACATTTCTTTGAGTACTTAACAAGTATAGGGATGGGTGATTGGGTACTGGTTTCGGGCTAAGTCATGTTAACTGTTTTCCAGGTTTCGTCTGCCGACCAGGGATTTCGCTAGCTTTAGCAGGGCTTCCACAACGCCCGCGTCTCGATGCTGCATGGCCGTCTTTAGGTTGTAGTCGACGACCGTTTTAGTTGGCGCATCCATCGCTTTCTTTGCAAAGCGGCCCGTGGCATCATCGGCGTCGTCGGAGTAGTAGACGCAACTGACTGTATGTCTCGACACCGCCACTACCGCGTGGGAGATGCTGTCGTGGATTTGAAGTCTCCTGGTCTTGGTGTTTATGATGATTACGCTGTCGTAGGTCAACCCCTGAGCCTCGTGGATGGTTAACGTGCGTGACCCTTCGCCGGACCCGTAACCCTGGCTAGTGAGGCAAGCTTTTTCCTCTTGTGTGTGAACCAGGAATAGGGTATTTTGGGCAGTGCTTGGTATTTGCGCTCCTGTGTAACCTTTGACACTCAGCGAGTGGACCCTCGACAGCGACGACTTGGAGGAGTAAATACCGGAGTATATCTCGCTCAGTGCGTACGCCACGTCCATCGGATTGCGGTGTGTACAAAGAAGCTCCTGGGTGATGCCTGCCACCAGGTTTGGACGGGTATACCTCAACTCGAATAGGTTCTCTCTGTCCAAAAATGGTAGCTGGTTTATGTCTCCGATGAGGACAACCTCGCTTGCTCCTGACAACTTCACTGCCATCACTATGGCCCCAAAATGGTTCATAAGAGCCTCGTCTACCGTGAGGCGGTAGCATTTTTCTTCTTTTTTGAACCCGTTGACTAAGATTGAGGCCATAGTACGCACCTTTGTTTTTACTCGATCACCTAAGCGGTGCGCAAGCTTCTCTCTGAGATCTTTGGCAGCTTCAGTCGTTGTCGTGGCTACCACATCCTTCTCCTCATCGAAGTTTTTCACAACCCAGGTTGTTTTGCCGCAACCCGGAACCCCATTCACCCACTTGATGTTGGGTACCGCCCAATGTTCCTGGGATGCCGGGACATCTGAGATCCCCGAAATGGACTGAGCCATTGCAAGGATCCTATCGTCCAGCATAATTTTGGTACATCTGGCGGTAACCACTATCGGGTCGTCCTTAGGTACGTTGAATTTAATTTTGCCTGAGCGCTCCGTTTCCTCCTCGTCGAGGTCCACGAAACCGCATTTCGCGCTGTAGGCTGCCATATACGGCCCCGTCATTTCCCCTCTGATAACTTGGGATCTGGCGTTGTCGTACACGGCTGCCTCTGCCTCCTCGAGCAGTACACCTAACAGTCCTTCTGTGTTTCTCTGGAAGGTCTGCAGGATCTTACTGCATGTCATAAGATTGACCTGCCTGGTCGCTCTCACGATTGCTACGTACTCGAGGAAGGCGCTCTTCACGTGGTCTGTGGTGCCCGAATTTACTGCAAGGGGAGGCGGGCTGACTTGCCCTTTGTCGGCTCTCGTTGGTGTGGGCTTTTGTTGTTCTGGTTTCTTTTGAGGTTTTCTAAAGAAACTCGCCACTGCCGCTTCTTGCTTCTCGGCTGGTGAACTGCCGCTGGTGCTTGGGAGAAGTGCTCTGAAGAAAGTGCTGAAGGTTTTCAGACGGCTCTTTGACCGGGCCTGGTCCTCCGGGCTGATGCTATGCCTCAATTTCTTCGCAGCTTCCTCGGCGGCTGCCTTTTGCTGAGCTCTCTCTGATCCGCTTTGTGTGGTAGGGCTTGTTGTTGGCCTCGTCGCACTGGCTGTTGGGTCTCTGGGGGCTTTGAGGAAGCTTAGAGTTTCCCCTCGGTCCTCATAGACGACTACCTCATGATGTTCCGAGGCTTTCAAGCACCCAAAGCGATCAGCGACATCCCCTCGATCTCCTCCTATCACCATGGCGTCAACACTTATAGTACGGGCTGTGAGAGCCGTGTGTTCTCCTGCCTCCGCGATCTGTTGAAGCAACGAGCTTGCCTGAGCGAAAGAAGTCTCCTCGCGCCACTCGAGTAATGCGATCGTCTTTCCTTTGAATCGCACTAGACGGCATCGGTGTGTGGCTACTTCTACTTGAGGCAGTGCGGCGTACTTACTACCTCTCATGCTCGTTTTGGTGGTGCTTCCGTTGATCAAGGTGGCAAGGCCTGGTGAAATAGGTATTCGGGCTGCAGCTCGGCTTGAGCCAATGCAGAAGCTTATACCTAGTTTTTCTGCCTCTCTGTTCATGAAGAGAGCGACTCCTCGCAGTCTTACGCCTGGGACTCCTTCTCCTCCGCATGCCAGGAATTGCGCGATGGGCATGGTACTTGAGTTTAGGAGGCTGGCCTCTGTTGCATGTGTTGTTGTGTTTTGTGTTGTTGTGTTTTGTGTTGTTGTGGTTAGTGTTGTTGTGGTTTGTGTCATTGTGCATTGTGTTGTTGTGGTTGTTGTTGCTGTGGTTTGGGTTGTTGTGGTTAGAATTGTTGTGGTAAGTGTTGTTGTGGTTTGTGTGGTGGTAATTGTAACTGTTTGCCTAGACGATGGTAGGTTTCGGCTTTGCAAGGTAGCGTCCGTTTTGTTTCCCTTTGCAGCGACTATGGCGACTTTACTCGCGAATGCCAGGAATGGATTTCTAGTAGCCGGTCTCCCCATGATGTGATGGAGTGTGGACTGGCTCAGCTGGGTTTCCATTTTAATTTCCAGCTCCATTCTATCACAACTAAATCTTGGGCATTCGAAGAGTAGGTGCCAGACTGTTTCATCGCAGCTGGGGTCACAGACGCACGAGGGACTGTCTTTAAGGTGAAATCGGTGGAGATACGCTGAGAATCCTCCATGTCCTGTTAGAACTTGTACATGGACCGGTGTGAGAACTGTGTCTTTGAGTGTCTTTTTCGCCGCTAAGACGTCGGGGAAGAACACTTTTGTCACCGCTCCCGTACTAGAGGAATCGTATCGCGCTTGCCATTTCTTAACAGTCCCTTCCCTTATCTTTTTTCTCACGTACGATACGGGGACCTTGTTATATTCCGCTATTTGTTTTGTTAGAGCTGCCTCCTTGGCCAGCTCGTCCGCTCTTTCGTTCCCGGCAGTTCCCACGTGGGCTCTGAGCCAGAAGAACCTCACTTCACGGCCTTCTTCTTCAATCTCGCGGACGCATCTCTTGATGTCTAGTGCCAGGTGATGAGTGACAGAGGGACTCCTCAGCAGGTCAAGCGACGATCTTGAGTCGCTTAAGATACCGATGGAGGCCACTCTGGATTCTCTTGCCATCTTGACAGCTCTGAAGAGAGCGTACATTTCCGATTGGAAAACCGTGTTGTGAGCCTCTAAGCCAAAAGAACTGGACATAGACTCTTTGCCGTTTTCCCACCAAGTTAGAGCAGCTCCCACTTTCCCCTCTAGCTTGCTGCCGTCGGTGTATATTTGGGGACCGATTATTTGGTGGGATTCTAGGGTTTCGGGAGTCAAGTCCTCTAGGCGTGCGTACTCTGTTGTTCTGAGTAGCGCTGGGTGGGGGTTTTGGGAGTGGTGCACGTTGCACTCCAGCTCGCAGCCCGGCGGTATGAACTCTTGAGAATGACCTTTCTTGATCTTGAAGAGGGTTGCGGCCTCGATTACTCGGAGATCTAGGGGGAGTTGGCCTGAGAGGATGAGTGCCGATGTCAGAGACACCGTGCGGTACGCTTTGCAGATCTTCTGTGTGAAGCCTCTTTGCAGTGAGTCAAACTGATTCCTTGTCATCAGTTTCTCAGCTGCGGGGGCCCACGCACTCGCTGCGTACATCACGATGGGCTCTATCACCGACACGTATATTGTCCTTATTATTTCTCTGTTGAGACCCCAGGTCACCTTTGCCGCGCATGCCAACTGCTTGTAAATTTCTGCAGCCTTCTTACAGGTTGCAGAAACGTGCGCATTGAAGGTGAGCTTGGAGTCTATGGTGAGACCTAGCAGCTTGACCTCGTTGACAAGGTTCAGCCGAGTGCCTGACATGTGGATTACCGGAAGATCGTATTTAAGCTTTCTCGTTAACACCATCGCATTGGTCTTGTGTGCGGCGAAACGTAGCTTATTTTTGACGCCCCATTCCGATACTATGTCCAGCGTATCGTTGGCTGATTGCTGCAGGGGACCGGTCTTAAAGTCCGAGAGGACAAGGACAACGTCGTCTGCGAAGGCTTGGCAGTATACCCCCATTCTAGCCATCCTGTGGAGGAGTGAATCTAGGATTAGGTTCCAAAACGTCGGTCCGGCAATTGAGCCCTGGACGCATCCTTTCGTGGTACCCTTTTCGCTAGATGCTCTGGCATAGTTGACCCTGACTTTACGATCTTCCAGGTACGAGGTGACGAGGGCGTATAAGTTATTTGGACAATTTTTTACTACCATCTGTCTTTTGAGTGCTGGCCACCACGCGTTATCGAAGGCCCCCTCTATGTCTAATGATATCAAAAGCACAATCTTTTTAGCTTTGATTTCGGCACGCAAGTGTCCTATTAGAGCATAGAGGGCGTCCTCGGTGCCACGCTGCGGCATGAATCCAAATTGGTTTATGTTGAGTGTTGGGAGAAAATGCCACTGGAGTCTGCCTACTACAAGCTTTTCGACGATTTTTCCTAGGACTGAGAGCAGACCTATTGGCCTGTAGGACTTTGGGCTGGTATAGTCGTCCTTTCCTGGCTTGCGAAGGATGCACACGTGGGCGACCTTCCACTGCTTCGGGAAGTGTGATAGCGACAAGCACTTGTTGGCTATCGCTAAGAACAACTCCCGATCACAGTTTATTGCCGCTGTGCAAATGTCTGCTGTTAATCCATCAGGGCCGGGGGCTTTTTTCGGATTTTGTTTTAGCAAAACCATTTCCAGCTCCGCCTCCGTAAAGGGTGGATCGTCGGCAGACAGTCCTTGCGGGTTCTTCTGCTCCGCTAGCCTCCTCAGTGCAGTGTGGTATGGCTCTTCGGCATCCGTTGAGTCATCGGGGTAAAAAGTTTTAGCCAGAAGATCCGCAGATTGCTCTGGGCTGAGCGTCTCACCTGCGGTATTTCTCAGGAGTGCATCGTCCTGTCTTCTGGCTGTCTTCCTTAGTACCCTGTAGATACCGTCCCACATACTTTCTCGCTCCTGCTTCGAGCAGAACTCCTTCCAGTTGGTCGTGGCTGCTTCTGTCGCTGCTGTGATGTATGTATTTTTGGCTTGCACGTATTCTTGGATGGTGAAGTGTCTCCGGCTAGCGGCGGCATTTCGGATCCTTCTCTTTTTTGTTGATGCATCTCTTTGGAGACGGTCTAGAGAAGGGGTCCACCATGGGGGCTTGGCGTTTTCTTTAGGCGACCCCAGTTTTGGGATCGCTTCCTCGCATGAGCGATGGATGTATTGAGTGTAGATTGTGACGAGTGCCTCCAGATCTTCCGGGCTTGGGGCGTCCGAGACTCTTACTGATGTTAAGTTGTTATCCGTCAGGCTAGTCTTAAAGTGTGTGTTGAAGTCGGTCCACTTTGCCTTCTTTGTGTTGTAGATGCGCGTCGAGACTGGCCTTAGAGGTTCCAAGGCCTTTTCTAAACGCATTGAGAAGGTTATCGCATTGTGGTCTGAAGTTATAAGACTTCTTTCTACCCGCCACTCCTCGACCTTGCCGAACAACGACAGGCTGCAAACAGTCACGTCGACGTGGCTTGTGCACCACCTGTCTCCTCTGTAAGTCTCAAACGTCGGTGTTTGGCCCACGTTTAGGATCTGGAGATCACGCTCGTTGAGGAATGAGTTGTACGCTGCCCCGCGATGGTTTTCGGAGACACTCCCCCACCACTGGCTCCAAGCGTTTATGTCACCTCCCACTATGATGTTGTTTGTGTGTAGTTTTCCTATTTTTGAGTTAGTTTCACAAAGGTAGGGTTCTATTTCTTGGTCACCCTCAAAATAAACCGATAGCACCCCAAGACTGAGCTGGCCCGCCTTCAGCAAGACAGCGGCGATGTTCTCGGTAACAAGCTGGGGGTCGTGAATGACCTCCAGGTTGTCACCGAACACAACGATCGCCGCCTTAACTGGTTTTTGGCGATTGAGACTGCACTGGATGACTTGCGTGCCAGGATTTTGTTTCATTACTCCTGTCCTTCCTACGTAAGGCTCTTGAACAAGTGCAACTGAAAATCCCTTACTCTGAGCCGTCATGTGGAGTTCTTCTGTGGCCAGTTTGGAGCGCTGAAGATTAATTTGGATGAACTTTAATCTTGCCGTCGGCCTTGACGTGTTTTGAGGTGTGACTGGTTGTTCTTGGTCGCCCTTAGCAATAAGAAACGCGCGATCTTGCTATTCCATCCCACTTTTGGCGTTCCTGGCAATCTTCGCTGTACGCTGTGTGTGCTAAGTCGCTTCCCGTTCTCTTTGCCGCCTTGCAGTTTATGCAGGTGGGCTGTTTGCCGTCAGCTCGAGTGAGGCAGTCGCCGCTGCTGTGTGCTCCACTGCAGTAACTGCAGGCTTCTTTTCCAGCCTTACATATGGTCCTATTGTGTCCATATCCTAGGCACTTTGAGCACTGCACCAGAGGGGACTGGTCTTCAATCGAGCATCGCTTGATGCCCACATGCACTTTTCGCGCCTGCGTGTAGCATTTCCACAGTTCCGGAGAGAGCTCCAGAACAGGGTGACACTCGTGAGGATTTCTCGCGCGTTTCCTATACCGCATCTTTAAGGTGAGTCCATCTACAGCGACGTCCTGCAAGAGGTGTTTATTTTGCGCTTTAAGGAGATCGACTATCTCCCCGTCGCTGTAGCTGGACAGGACTCCTTTGATGCAGACGAGCGGGTTTTGGGGTTTTGGCTCCTGGACCTTGAGCCCTGCGTTCGCCTTGAATTGGTCCCTTATCGCGTTTAAGTCCGACTTACTGGCGCACCTGAGGACTACTTTCTGGTTCCTCGCCTTCCGGACAGCGTCAACACGGGCTCCGCTTGTTTTGAGGTCCAGGGCGGTCCTGATCCTCTCGATCACATTATCTCCAGTGTGCTGGGGGTTCGTTGACGAGACGATCAGGGTGTGATTAGGTAGAGTGTTCAGTTTTGGGGGCTTTGGCGTGTTGGCAACTTGGGCAAAGGTTCTGGGGTTCTGCTGTTGTTGAGGCAGTTTATCCACTTTGCCCAGTTCCGCTACCCCTTTCTCTATGTTCTGGAGGGTCTTTTTTACTTCCCCAACTGCGAGTTCTGCTTCCAGATTAGGCGCCGGGGGCGATTGCATGACCTGCTCTTTATCGCGTAATACTCGCACGTCTGCTGAGACCATCTCCAGCCTTTCTGAGATTGGTTTTAGGTGTTGTGTTATGTTAAGTGGTGGGTGTGGTGGTGGGGGTGACGTGACAGGCCTATTGATGATGGCTTGCAGTTGGATGTGCAATTTTTCCATTTCCTCCTCGAACGTTTTCGTCGTGAGCAGGCCTGGTTCTGTCTCTGTCTCGCGGCTACTCGGGTCCGGCTGCAAGGTCTTGGGCTGGGTTAGATCTTCCTTTAGCCTTTCTAAAGTCTTTCGGAGCACGTCCAGCTGATTGGAGACGCTGGTTACGGTTGTGTCAAGGCGTGTTAGGCTGGCCCCCATTGTATCCCACTTAGGATCCCCCGGGGCTTTAGCACATTCTTGCCTTGTCTTTTCGTGTTCCGTCCGACTTTTCATGCTTGCTGTTACGATCTCTTTCCGTACCTCCTTGATGCCGTTGAAGGCTTCAAGGGTCTCGTGTCCCAGCCATTCCCGGATCCCTTTCGCCTCCTTTTTTGTGTCTGAGACGTCCGTCCTTATGAGGGAGAGCTCGACTTTCAGTGACATAAGTTCCCGAGTGTGAGCTCTCTCGACCCGCACAAGCTCTTGTGCGTGTCGAGAGCGCTCCTTCTCGAGATTAAACTTATGGCGCGATCTTGAGTCAGCCAGTGACAAGGCCGTCTCATAAAGGCCCTGTAGGCACTCGTGAGCCGTCACCTTGCACTCTCTCTTCATATTCCCTGCCGCTTCCAGGGCGTCTTTTCCTTTTTGGAGGAGATCGTTGGCTTCCCTCGTAGCCAGGTCCATTTCCACCCCTGTACCCCTTCTCGGCGTTTTGTAAAGGAGACTAGGCCGTCCACTCGTAGGGGCTCCGCTCGCAGAGGAGGTCACTGAGCTTTCCTCGTCTGAAATGATCGGGTGGGGGGGAGAAATACCGCACTGTTCCCATTGGATGACTTTCTCCAATAATGCACGATCTTCTTGTGTCTCTGGCACTGTTGATGGTGGTGGTGTCCTGTTGGTAATGTCTGGTTCCGACGCCGCTTTTGGCACCTGGGGCACTTGCGATGGACGCGGTGTCTTTTCCGAAACAATTGACTTGGCCGTATTTTTAAGAACTTTTTCCCTAAGCGATTTAGGGGCTTTTACGGCATCCGTGGTCTGCTTACGGGAGGTGGAAGTCTGTTTGGAACTCATGATCGTGGATGAAGTGGGGGATAGATGATTTGAAAGTATACAATAATATAAAGCTTAACAAAGCAGGGCCTACAATATACTTAAAAATAGAGATACGCTTAAATACTAAATATGTGTTATATATATATATATATATATATTTTTTTTTTTTTTTTTTTTTTTTTTTTTTTTTTTTTAAACAGATAGTATGTATGGACTCACTGGTGCTTTCGCTGGTGTTCTGCGTCTGCTGTCGCTGATGTTCTGCGTCTGCTGTCCAATGAGGAGCCCGATACTGGCAGAGCTCGATGTTGTGAGCTCTGTACGCGCTCAGATGGTGGTCAGTTTCCAGTGAAACTATTTCTTTTTTTTTTGATGTTAATGAATGCTGCTCGTGGGCGGTGCCAAATTTTAGGTTTCTGTAGGGGCCAAGTGAAAGAACTTTTTGTGCCCTTTAAAACGAGCCCAAACTCGGCTCTCTAGGGCCAACGGGAATGAAGTTAGACCGCGGGGGGGTGAGGTAGTCCTGAGGGGGTGGGGGGGGAGGGGTATGTTTCGTGGGTCGACTGAGGGGTGGGGGGGGGGGGTAGTCAAGAAGGGGTCGAGGGGTAAAGGGGGAAGGAGGGTATGACGGGATGAATAAGATAAGGGGGGGGGGGGGTAGTCAGAACAGTAAAGGGTAAAACTTTTTGTCAGTTCTAATTTGAGGGTGTAATGTGAGGGGTGGGTGGGGGTAGTTATAACGGGTTTGGGTTTTGGTGAACCAGGAAAGATCCTGGAGTCCCAAGTCGAAAGAACCCAAACACGGAGGGGTTAGGACAAGGGGTTCAGGAGTACCCTCAGAACTTAACTGGCTTCGAGTCGTGATGTCGTCACGTCAATGACTGGTCTGGAGGCGAATTCCTCGGCCGGCTTCGGAGTCTTCAGCGTTGGTTGATATGACTGGCTTGTCGTGACGCCTTTTGTAGGAAAAACACGTGGTCCAAAAGTGAGGTTATTTTCTCACAAAAACACGTGGTTTTAAGGGGTTTTCAAACCTTAATATCTCCCAGATTTCTTCTCCAATTTTGCTGATCTTGATGTTGGTAGATTGGCCTTTTTTGCCTCTATCAGGACCATATATCGGTAGAACAACTTCACTGACCTGTGCTGTGTTATTCCCAACCGAAGTCCAGGGGTTCCTGCTCCGCAACCCTTGATGATAGACACTTGCCCACACGTATCCTGGTGATTTATCACTGCACAATTTCACTGGTAACTTATTTGCGCACGTAGCTCAACGCGTGTAATTTTTACGAATTTTTAACGCGGAGCTGATGTTTATATGGCGATGTTCGATCGGTTACTGGTTAGGTTAGGTTAGGTTAGGTTAGGTTAGGTTAGGTTAGGTTAGGTTAGGTTAGGTTAGGTTAGGTTAGGTTAGGTTAGGTTAGGTTAGGTTAGGTTAGGTTAGGTTAGGTTAGGTTAGGTTAGGTTAGGTTAGGTTAGGTTAGGTTAGGTTAGGTTAGGTTAGGTTAGGTTAGGTTAGGTTAGGTTAGGTTAGGTTAGGTTAGGTTAGGTTAGGTTAGGTTAGGTTAGGTTTTTTTTTTTTTTTTTTTTTTTTTTTTGTTTTGGCAGGAGGGGGAAATCCCCACGGACACCTCGACTGCCTTACATTGTGTAAGGCAGTCGAGGTAGTGTCGGACTCGAACCGACTAAAACCACCCTCCTGCTCTGCTCGTGTCCCTCTGACGTGGTCAGAGACCTTATTTAGATATTTTATATTTTTTGCTGTTTTTAATGTTAAGATTTTAAAAGTATTTATTAGTTTTATTATAAGTAAAATAGATTATAGCGATATTATTTTGTTTTTAAATTAATAATGTTTCCTGTTATTTTGTGCTTGTGTTTAAATATCTGTTCTAAGAGAAGCGACTATATTTAAAAAAGCATGAAATTAGTAATTTTGAATTTGAATTTTTAATTAGAGTTTTCTTTGTTTCGTTTAATCACTATGTTAACAATGCTTTCGCAGTATTCTAAAAATAACTTTCTGGTTTTGTTTTCTGACACTAATTTTTTTATTGTAATTTCGGTTATGGCAGTCTGCAGTCTTTCCTCAAGATTATGTCTCACTCTCCCAAATGCTGGGCATTCCGTCAGAATGTGTGCGACCGATTCCACCTTGTCCGGTTCGCAGATGCACGCTGGGTTCTCCTTACACTTGAAACGGTGCAGGTATTCGGAGAACCCACCGTGCCCTGTTAAGATCTGTGTCAAAACACCGGCTGGTTTTATCTTGAGCACAATCTTGTGGGCGTCGATCGCATCAGGGAAAAACATTTTGGTGACTGAGGCCGTTTCTCCAGTCTTATACCTTCGGTTCCATTCGTCGAGCGACCCCAAGCGGATCTGCCGCTTGACGAATGAAACCGGGCAACGATCGTAGTCCGGCCTCTTCCTAGACCGGAGTGCAGCTTCCTTGGCGAGGTGGTCTGCGCGCTCGTTTTCCTCTAGCCCTGCGTGTGCCTTTACCCAGAACAAGGAGACATCTTTGTTCTGCGATAAAGCCGCGCCCACATTCGCTCTCGCCTCCACGGCCAGCGCGTGGAGGGAACCTTGGTTTGTGACTGTCTGTAGTGCGGCCTTTGAGTCACTGTAGATTCCAAAGGTTCCCTCTTTACGCTTCAGGATTTCGCGCGTGGCTACGCATATGGCCAGGAGTTCCGCCTGGTAGACCGTGCAGTACGACGGCAAGCTTAATTTGACGCACTTGATCTCGGCAGCGCCGTCCCAAAGTGACAGTGCTGCTCCGACCTTGCCCTCGATCTTGCTGCCGTCTGTAAATACCCTGACTGCTTGTCTATTGTGGATGTCCACAAGTGTCCGGTCCTCCAGGCACACGAACTCCATAGCCATATGTTTCGCCGGGTGTGGTGTCTCTGTAAATGCCACCACCCGCTCCACCTCCCTGCCCGCAAGTGCCGGCTGTGGCACCCCCCACTTTGCCTCGTACAGAGCGGCTGCCTCCTGTATTCGGAGGTCGAGTGGTAGTATCCCAGCCAGCACTAGGGACGCGTTCAGCGAAACGGTGCGGTAGGATTTACAGAGCTTTTGCGCGAAACCTCGCTGGACCGTGTTAAGGCTTTTCTGCACTCCGATCTTTGCGGTTGCCGGCCCCCAGGCACTTGCCGCGTATAGAATTATCGGCTCCACTGCTGCCGTATAGATGGTGCGGATGATCTCCGGGTGAAGGCCCCAACTCACTTTTGCCGCTCGTGCCAGCTGTTTGTAAATGTTCAAAGCTTTTCTGCAAACGTTAGCGACGTGGGAGTTGAAAGTGAGCTGGTGGTCGACGGTGAGCCCCAGTATTTTCAGTTCCTTAGACATGCCAATGTCTACCCCGCCCATGCTCAGGAGTGGGACATCGTACTTAAGCTTCCTGGTTACTACCATTGCACAAGTTTTATGTGGTGCAAACTTCAGCTTATTTCTGATGCCCCACCCCCGAACATACTCGAGGGCGGCATTGGCGTGACTCTGAACTTCCAACGCTGTGTCACCGTCGAAGATCATCACAACATCATCGGCGAAAGCCTGGCAGTGGACGCCTCTCGTCACCAACCCCTTTAGGAGGGGATCCAGAATTAAGTTCCACAGGATCGGACCGCCGATAGACCCCTGGACACACCCCTTGTTCGTCTCTCTTTGACACTCGGCCCCTGCGTACCTTACGCGGACACTCCTACCAGTCAAGTAGCTATCTAGCAGCCTTCTAAGGTTCACCGGGCACTTTTCCTCAGCCAGTCTGGTCCTGATGGCCGGCCACCATGCGCTGTCGAAGGCTCCCTCTATATCCAGTGATACAACAGTGATCAGCTTCTTTGCGCTCAGCTTTCCCTTGATATGTTGTATCATGGTGTAAAGGGAGTCCTCGGTGCTCTTCTGGGGCATGAAACCATACTGGCGAGTACTGAGCCGCGGGATTAGGTGCCATTTGATTCTTGCTACTAGCATCTTTTCAAGAATTTTGCCTAAGACTGGTAGGAGGCCGATCGGCCTGTACGACTTTGGGGTGGTGTAGGAATCCTTGCCGGGCTTGCGGAGAACTACCACCGTGGCCACCTTCCAGGCCCCAGGGAAGTGTCCGTGCTCCAAGCACTTGTTGGCCAGTGCAAGGAACGTCCCTGGGTCCCGGGAAATGGCCTGGGCACAGATATCGGCTGTGAGACCGTCCGCCCCGGGTGCCTTCTTTGGGTTGAAACTTTCCACCGCCGTTTTCAGCTCCTGAAGTGCAAACGGTGGGTCATGTTGTTCATCATGCGCCCACTCGTTTGCACGACTGGCCGCTTCCCGCGTCCGACGGTGGTCTTCAGTTTCTCCCTCTTCAAGGTCCTCGGGGTAGAAAGTCTCGGCTAGCAGCAAGGCCGATTCCTGTGCGCTCAGTGGCACTCCGTCCTTCACCAACGGCAAGTCCTCCTGTCTTTTGGCGGTCCGTCCTATGACCCTGTAGATCCCCTCCCACATTCCTTCTCTGTCTTGTTTTTGACAAAAGCCCTTCCAACCCTCCGTCTGCGCCTTTTTGGCAAGGGACTCATAGTTTACTTTTGCATGCAGGTATTCATCGATGACTTTTTGTCTTCGGACTGGAGCAGCGCATCGGATGCGGCGTCTCTTGGTGTTTACCTCCGACATCATATCACCGAGCTCTTTGGACCACCACGGTATGGTAACTGTTTCCGAGTTTTTGACTTTTGGGAAAGTTTCTTCACAAGACTCTGTTATGCTAGTTATGTATTTATTTATTTTTGCCTCTATATCTATTTTGCTATTTATTTTTCTAATTTCAGTTTCATTTAGTTTTACCTCGGTTTGTAACTGGGCCAATTTCTCACGAAATTGGCTCCAGTTCGCCTTTTTTGTGTTATATAGTCTTGTGGTTCTATTAATTGTGATTCCTTTTGATTTTAATAATTTAATTTTGAAAACGATACCGTTGTGGTCCGAGCTGGTGATACCTTCCTCGACCCGCCAGTCCTCCACCAAGTCCAGCAGCTCCGTCGAGCAGAATGTGACATCGACGAAGCTGCTGTACAGGGTGTTACCTCTGACGGTGTCGAAGGTCGGGGTGTTGCCGACGTTGAGTACCTGCATGCGCATGTCTTCCAGGGTTCCCGACAGGTCCTCTCCCTTGCTGTCAGTTACCAGGCTACCCCACCAGGTGCTCTTGGCGTTGGCGTCACCGCCCATGAGTATCCTAGTGGGGCTTATATCCTCGCGAATCCGCAAGAGTTGCTCCAGGTATGGCTGTATGGGGCGGTCTGGTTCAAAGTAGAAGGAGACTACTGCGATTTCCCAGGCGCTGGTACGGATCCTCACCACCACGATGTTATTGGTGGTGAGTTGCGGACACTGTGTCACGTCTAGGTCGTGATCAAAGACGGCTATTGCCGCCTTCACAGTTCCATCTCCTTGTTCAGCGCACTGGTAGACTCTCGCTCCCCGGTAGTCTCGCATCCTTTTAACCCCACCCACATACGGCTCCTGGAGCAATGCGAACGCAACCCTCCGCTCACTAGCCACTAACATGAGTTCTTGGGTTGCTAAGTTCTTCCTTTGCAGATTCGCTTGGATCACCTGGTAACTCTTGTGAGCACTCGGGTGTGTTCGGGAATCCCTGTATGAGTCCCTGCTGGCTGTTTCCGCTGGCTGGCCCTTAGCAATACGCCACCGACAGCCGCGCCAATGCGTCCCACTTAACGCGAATTGGACACGCGCTGTCGAAGGCGTTGTGCTCGGTCCCGCCCAGCTTTGCGGAGGCGCAGTTCCTACACTTGGGAGGTTCAGCAGCTATCCGTGAGGGGCAGTCGGCTCTCAGATGAGTGTCACCACAGTGTGTGCAGAGGTCGGCAGGTTCCGTGCACAGTTTGCGACCGTGGCCGAAACGCAGGCAGCGAGTGCACTGGATCAGCGGTGACTGGTCCTGCACCCGCACCCGCTGCAGGTCGATGTGCACTCGACCCGCCGCCGTTAAGCTCTGCCACACTGTCGGAGACACCTGCAGGATGATGTGGCTCATGTGGGGGTTCCGAGTCCTGCGACGGTACTTCACCCCCATCCTCACATCGCCTGCAGGTAGGTCCCCAATCAGGTGAGCGTTCTGGCGTTTTAACGCGTCGGTGACCTCCTCATCTGTGTGGCAGGAAAGTACATCCATCATGATGATGAGCGGATCCTTGTTCTTGACCTCTTCCACCACGAGGTTTCCTGCCTTTCTGATCCGCTCAGCCACCCGTGACTGCTCCTCCTTGGTCCTGAAGCCAACCACGACCTTTTGGTCCCTCACCTTCCTCAGCCTGTCCACCCTGGTGCCCTCGTTCCTGGCGTCTATTGCCGTCCTGAGCTTCGCAATCACCTCTTCCCCGGTGTCCTTGTCATCGACAGATGACACGACCACCGAGTGAAGGGGCTCTTGGAGTTTCTGCTTTGGGACAGCAGCGGCCATTTCCGCGAACGAGGGTCCCTGACCGGCGATAAAGCGTGGGGCCTGCTGAAGGTGCTCCGACAGAGCCCGTGTATGCAGCTGGCACTCCTCCAGCGCCTGTTTGTGCTGCTGAAGGTTCTCTGTGAGCTGCTTCATGAGCTCCGTCGTTGCATCCGAGGTTGGCCTCAGGTCCCTGGGGGGCTGTTCGGGATTGACTGCCTCTCCGGCTCCTTTCCCTCTCTCAGTCTCTCCTTCTTTTACTAGTTGGTAGAGCCTCTCGACTGCTTTAGTAAGGCCGTCCTTGATCTCTTTTTTGAGGTTACGAGAGCTATCCAATTGTATCTTGGCGCTGCAGAGACACGCCTTTGCCTCCGTGGTTCTATTGATATACTTCACGGGTGGCATTTCCCGAGGCGAGCTCTGCAGAGCTCTCTCAGGCTGCTTCGGATCGTCCAACTTTAGTTGCCGCGTGGATGTGGCTTTAGGCTTGGGTTTGGAGGGACTGGGCCCGAGCGTCTTCTTGGGAGAAGTGGTTGCGGGTATATCTACGGAGGAAGGTGTAGTTTTACCAGGATTACCCGGTTTTTGTCTCTCCGCTTCCCTCTCGCCAATACTACGCCGAACCGAAGGGCCCGCCTGTATTGAGGTTTCCTCCACATTAATAATCTCCTCCACGACCTTCGCCTTCGTCACGGGTGTTCTGATTCCGAACATCACACAGCAAGCAGTACCGCACTAACAGAACAATATAGTCAGGGGACACGTGATCTGAATCCCTGTAAATGGGGGATACAGAGTCAATGAAAGAATAACTAGCAAAGACTGAGTCCCTGTAAAGAGGGGACCCAGACTGCAAAATTTTTAAGAAATCAAATTAAATAATTAACAAAAGGTTAATAAATATTCAAATAAAATTAAAATGGGATTAGAAAGATTGAATTAAGATTAAAATGAAGTTAAAATAAGATTAAAATAGGGTAAAAATATGATAAAATAAGGTAAAATTATAATTTCCTAAGCCCTACAATAAATAAGGCTTATGTCTAGCCAATCGGCTTGTCAAATTTTAAAATAAAATGGTCAAAAACCCTGCAAACCAACTTTTAACACGCCCGAAATGGATAGAGAGGCTAAAAATAAAATAAAATATTTTGCCGATTATCCAGTTTCTACCTTCCTATAGACCAATGGGTGGGTGGGCGGGGATTTTTTATTTGGAGCTAGACCCTCGACCGAGGTGTCCAGGGACGCGTCTCCGCGCGGGCTAGCTGATTACGAAATAAAACTTATTGTCGGTGGAACAAAAATTTTGAGTTATGGTCCAAAAACGTGGTTTTTACGGAAAAAAATACAGTTTTCAACCCCCAACCTGAATCTGGGTACACGGAACGCGGACCAAATTTCAGGGATGAAGGATGAGTACTATTGAAACTATAATCTACTGAAACAATAATAAAAATTTTGAAAACTAAGTAGATTTTAACTTTTTAAAATGAAGATTATTAAAAATGTGAGTTTTCTAAGGGAAGGTTTTTCAGGGTGCGTGCGACAGGGTTCAAAGTGGTCAGTTACTAAGCGGTTGCCTAGTTTAGTCGAAATTTGCTGAAAACAGCTTCAAAATCGGACCCTGAATGAGAAAGTTATCGATACTTTTATGTTTTACGTGTTCCCTTAGGTGAATTTTGGGACTTAGAAAAATTACGATGAAATGACTATTATGAAAAAACAAAGTGTTTTATTTGGAGCTAGACCCTCGACCGAGGTGTCCAGGGACGCGTCTCCGCGCGGGCTAGCTGATTACGAAATAAAACTTATTGTCGGTGGAACAAAAATTTTGAGTTATGGTCCAAAAACGTGGTTTTTACGGAAAAAAATACAGTTTTCAACCCCCAACCTGAATCTGGGTACACGGAACGCGGACCAAATTTCAGGGATGAAGGATGAGTACTATTGAAACTATAATCTACTGAAACAATAATAAAAATTTTGAAAACTAAGTAGATTTTAACTTTTTAAAATGAAGATTATTAAAAATGTGAGTTTTCTAAGGGAAGGTTTTTCAGGGTGCGTGCGACAGGGTTCAAAGTGGTCAGTTACTAAGCGGTTGCCTAGTTTAGTCGAAATTTGCTGAAAACAGCTTCAAAATCGGACCCTGAATGAGAAAGTTATCGATACTTTTATGTTTTACGTGTTCCCTTAGGTGAATTTTGGGACTTAGAAAAATTACGATGAAATGACTATTATGAAAAAACAAAGTGTTTTATTTGGAGCTAGACCCTCGACCGAGGTGTCCAGGGACGCGTCTCCGCGCGGGCTAGCTGATTACGAAATAAAACTTATTGTCGGTGGAACAAAAATTTTGAGTTATGGTCCAAAAACGTGGTTTTTACGGAAAAAAATACAGTTTTCAACCCCCAACCTGAATCTGGGTACACGGAACGCGGACCAAATTTCAGGGATGAAGGATGAGTACTATTGAAACTATAATCTACTGAAACAATAATAAAAATTTTGAAAACTAAGTAGATTTTAACTTTTTAAAATGAAGATTATTAAAAATGTGAGTTTTCTAAGGGAAGGTTTTTCAGGGTGCGTGCGACAGGGTTCAAAGTGGTCAGTTACTAAGCGGTTGCCTAGTTTAGTCGAAATTTGCTGAAAACAGCTTCAAAATCGGACCCTGAATGAGAAAGTTATCGATCGGTTAGGTTAGGTTAGGTTAGGTTAGGTTAGGTTAGGTTAGGTTAGGTTAGGTTAGGTTAGGTTAGGTTAGGTTAGGTTAGGTTAGGTTAGGTTAGGTTAGGTTAGGTTAGGTTAGGTTAGGTTAGGTTAGGTTAGGTTAGGTTAGGTTAGGTTAGGTTTTTTTTTTTTTTTTTTTTTTTTTTTTTTTTTTTTTTTTTTTTTGTGGCAGGAGTGGGAAATCCCCACGGACACCTCGACTGCCTCACGGGTTGTGAGACAGTCGAGGTAGTGTCGGACTCGAACCGACTAAAAACCACTCCTGCCTTTCCAAGTGTCCCTCTAACGTAATCAGAGACCTTAACATCTGTTTTTCGTTATCTGAATTACGTATTTTAGGGCCGGAGAGCCACTTTATTTGCGTTTTATTTTACATTTCAAGTTAATTTACTGTTTAAAAATGATTGCTTAATTATTACTATAAATGTGTTTGCTGTTTCTATTATCGCTAAATTTTGTTATATAAATGATATCATAATTATATGTGATGTAATGTTGTTTTTGGTATCGACGAGCTGTTTTATGGCTACACTATTACTATTTGTATTATTTTTTTACTAGATTGTTTGTATATATATGACAAACCCTTTTTATGCATGACTTCACTCTATGGATTTTGGTAAGTTTTTATAATATTATATCTTAGGTAACTTTATTTATGTTAATATTTTAGTACATCGTTAGTTTTATTTTTACTTCTTTGATATCTAATCTATATATTCACTATACTATTAAATATCACGTAAGTTGATGCCTACTTTGTCGTAAATAATGTTTATATTTCTTTGTTTTTGCAAAGAATTCTAAGAAGGGAGAGATTCCAGTTTCGCTGTAACCAGACGAGACCACCAGAGGTGACTCAGTGCCCCTCTTAACTCCAGTCATTTTCTCATGAAGGTGACTCCAGTTATTGTTCGTCACTGAGCCATCGCTAGTGGCTCGTATAATGCATCTGTTGTCTGGTGGCATCGAGAAGGTCTTCTCTATGAACGCGGAAGTGGGCGCATCGACAACTTTAGCAGTATGCAATTGATGCTCTAGCGAATGCGTCCCACTTCCTACGTATCGGGCATTCGTTGCTAAAGGCGTTGTGTGAGTGTTCCCCCAGCTTGGCTCTGGTGCAGTTCACACACACCGCTACTTCGCCGACCCGTTTAATCGGGCAGTCCGCCCTGAGGTGTGGACCGCCGCAGTGGCTACACAGGTCAGCTGGCTCCGAGCACAGGCGTTTGCCATGCCCGTATCCCAAGCAGCGGGTGCACTGCACCAGAGGCGTCTGGTCTTCGACGCGCACTCTCTGGAGGTCAATGCGAAGCTTGCCTCCTTCGAGTGCCCTTCTCCAGATTGCTGGGTTAACACTCAACACAATGCTATTAACGTGCGGGTTTCGGGTCTTTCGTCGATATTTTATACTTATTCTGTGGTCCTCGTCCTCGAGGCCGTGAAAAATCTCCCGGTTCTGGTTCCTAAGGGCCTTCAGCACTTCTTCGTCACTGTGTATTAACAGTACGTCCCTAAGAACCAGAAGCGGGTCTCGATTCCTTACTTCCTCGACGACGAGGTTTTCTCCGGCCGCTTGTAATCGAGCTTTAAGTTTAGTTCTCTCCTCTTTCGTAGCGCACCCCATTATAACCCTCTGGTCTTTAGCTTTTCTGACCCTCTCAACGCGCACCCAGCCCTCCTTCGCGTCCGCTGCTTTCCTCACCCTTTCCAGAATTTCGTCCGCCGTATCCATCTCCTGTGTTGAGGAGACGACCACGGAGTGAAGCGTCGTACGCTCCAGGGCCTGAGCCCCGGTGTGGCTCTTAGTGACAGCCGCAACACTCGCGTAGGTGGTCTCTCCAACACTTTCCCTGCTGGTCAGACTGTCTCGGAGTCTCTCGAGTTTCTCGGAGTTGTCCTTTAACTCCGAGATATGCTCCTTTAGAGTGTTAAGGAGCTCAGCCTGGCCTGCAAGGATTTCGGTGGGGATGGGTTGGGGACTGGGGTCAGCAGCAGGCGCGGGAACCGGTACGGCTGAAGGCGCGAGAGGGGCCCTGTCCCGCTCAGACTCTTTCACCAGCTCAAAAAGCCTGTTTATGGCTTCGAGCACCGCAGTCTTAATCTCGGCCTTGAGGTTGCGAGAGTTGCCCAAGTTGACCTTAGCCTTACTCAGGCAAGCTCTCGCCTCCGCAGTGCGACTGGGGTACCCGGCCTCAGACTTCTTGAGCGGGCGAGAGTAATCCGCAGTAGCTAAGCGCGTCGCCGGGACAGCAGAGCCCTCTTGCGAGGCGGAAGGAGTGTCGTCTCCGAAGGAGATTCTCCTTCTCGCAAAAGCAGACGAAGGCCCCACCTTCTCCGACGAACGCGACGAGCTACGCGACCTAAGAGTCTTTACGGTGCTGGATGGGGTGCGAAACATGTTCAAAACGAATAAAAATATACCCCTGTAGAGAGGAGGTCAAAGTAAAAATATCTTTTAAAAACAGAGAGAACAGGACACTTGGTATTTCTGTGTCCCTGTAAAGGGGGTAACACAGAAATATAATGAGAATTAAAAGACAAAACAAGTAACACAAAGTTGTATAATTAAATAAATATTGTCAATTAAAATAACTAAAAAAGCCTTAGCAGCTAGGTCAAAAATATAATAATATGTCGATTTTGAGCCCTTTTACCCTTAAAAACCTATCTAAAAGCGAAAAACAGATAAAGCAGAAGTTAGAGAAGCTAAATTGAATAAAATAAAAATATGACTGCCGACCACCCCAGCCTTCCTATACACTATAGGGTGGGTGGGCGGGCGTTGGGCGTTTTTATTTCGAGCTAGGCCCTCGACCGAGGTGTCCAGAGACGCGTCTCCGCGCGGGCTAGCCGATTCTGGAATAAAACTTATTGTGGTAGGAACAAAAATTTTGGGTTTTGGTCAAAAAACCAGGTTTTTGAGCAAAAAATTTCGAAAATCAACCCCCAACCCGAATTTGGGTACACGGATCGCGGACCAAATTTCAGGGATGAAGGATGAGTACTATTGACGCTATAATCTACTGAAAAAATAACAAAAATTTTGAAAACAACGTAGATTTTGACTTTTTAAAATGAAAATTATTAAAAATGTAGGTTTTCTAAGGGAAGTTTTTCAAGGGTGCGTAAAATAGGGTGCAAACCGGTCAGGTACTAAGCGGAAGCCTAGTTTTGTCTAAAATGGCTGAAAACAGCTTCAAAATCGGACCCTAAATAAAAAAGTTATCGATACTTTTGTGTTTTGCTTGTTCCCTTAGGTGAATTTTGGTACTTATAACGTTTCTGAGAAATTGACTAATATGAAAAAACAAACAGTTTTATTTCGAGCTAGGCCCTCGACCGAGGTGTCCAGAGACGCGTCTCCGCGCGGGCTAGCCGATTCTGGAATAAAACTTATTGTGGTAGGAACAAAAATTTTGGGTTTTGGTCAAAAAACCAGGTTTTTGAGCAAAAAATTTCGAAAATCAACCCCCAACCCGAATTTGGGTACACGGATCGCGGACCAAATTTCAGGGATGAAGGATGAGTACTATTGACGCTATAATCTACTGAAAAAATAACAAAAATTTTGAAAACAACGTAGATTTTGACTTTTTAAAATGAAAATTATTAAAAATGTAGGTTTTCTAAGGGAAGTTTTTCAAGGGTGCGTAAAATAGGGTGCAAACCGGTCAGGTACTAAGCGGAAGCCTAGTTTTGTCTAAAATGGCTGAAAACAGCTTCAAAATCGGACCCTAAATAAAAAAGTTATCGATACTTTTGTGTTTTGCTTGTTCCCTTAGGTGAATTTTGGTACTTATAACGTTTCTGAGAAATTGACTAATATGAAAAAACAAACAGTTTTATTTCGAGCTAGGCCCTCGACCGAGGTGTCCAGAGACGCGTCTCCGCGCGGGCTAGCCGATTCTGGAATAAAACTTATTGTGGTAGGAACAAAAATTTTGGGTTTTGGTCAAAAAACCAGGTTTTTGAGCAAAAAATTTCGAAAATCAACCCCCAACCCGAATTTGGGTACACGGATCGCGGACCAAATTTCAGGGATGAAGGATGAGTACTATTGACGCTATAATCTACTGAAAAAATAACAAAAATTTTGAAAACAACGTAGATTTTGACTTTTTAAAATGAAAATTATTAAAAATGTAGGTTTTCTAAGGGAAGTTTTTCAAGGGTGCGTAAAATAGGGTGCAAACCGGTCAGGTACTAAGCGGAAGCCTAGTTTTGTCTAAAATGGCTGAAAACAGCTTCAAAATCGGACCCTAAATAAAAAAGTTATCGATCGGTTAGGTTAGGTTAGGTTAGGTTAGGTTAGGTTAGGTTAGGTTAGGTTAGGTTAGGTTAGGTTAGGTTAGGTTAGGTTAGGTTAGGTTAGGTTAGGTTAGGTTAGGTTAGGTTAGGTTAGGTTAGGTTAGGTTAGGTTAGGTTAGGTTAGGTTAGGTTAGGTTAGGTTAGGTTAGGTTAGGTTAGGTTAGGTTAGGTTAGGTTAGGTTAGGTTAGGTTAGGTTAGGTTAGGTTAGGTTAGGTTAGGTTAGGTTAGGTTAGGTTAGGTTAGGTTAGGTTAGGTTAGGTTAGGTTAGGTTAGGTTTTTTTTTTTTTTTTTTTTTTTTTTTTTTTTTTTTTTTTTTTTTTTTTTTTTTTTTTTTTGCTTTTCCCCTTTCATAAAAAGGGCTCTTATTATTCTAATTACTCATTCATTCCAGTTCTCGCGTTTATTCCTCTCGCACTTTCAAGCTTCATACTGTATCTTTCTTTTGCACACACATTCATTCTTAGCCGGGTGGGACTCCCGCTATTCTATCTATAGTTTATCTTTATTTTTCTTTATTTGGGTTTAAGCCAGACTCAAATTGTTTTATTTTACAGTGTTCTTATTTTGCTAAGTTGCTAGTTTCTAAGTTAAGTGTATAGAATTATTTCTTACAGAACTATTTTTATATCTATTGTTTACTAACAAATGTGGTTTTCTTAAATTTAATTTCTTATTTTCTAACACAGAATTATACAATCTTTTTATTAACTAACTTTATTACTACAATTATTATTTACTATTACTTACATTAACATTATTAACCAAAGTTTGGACCTGCTTGTTTGGTACTGCTCTATGGGTTTGCGTTTATTCTTGCCTTGTTGAAATATTTGTTTTGCTTATTTATATCGGCAGTAATGTATATATAACTTGACATGTTATACATAATTATTGTCTTTTCTTTTTCAATTGTATATTTTAAGCGTTTTTGTTGTTTGTTTAGTGTGCATGTTTAGTGTTTTGCGTGTGTTTTTGATATGTTTGTATATGTTTATAATATACTTCCTATATCCGTGTTTTTTGTTATTTTCTGTGTGTGTTCTTGCGTGTGTTCTCGTGTGTGTTATGTTTGTTCTTGTGTGTGTTGGTGTGTGTTTTGCGCATGTAACGTGTACCTCCGGGAGCAGTTCAAGCGTACGCCGTTGTCGTCCGGGCCAGGTAGTCCCATTTCTTACGGACCGGGCATTCCGCGCTGAAGGCATTGTGGTCTGCCCTCTGATGCTTGGAGTGTGAGCAGTTGCAGCACTGCGGTTCCATTCCCGCAATGAATTCCGCGCACTTCTCGCGTAGGTGCGGCCCTCCACAGTGACTGCATCTGTCCACACTCTCAGTACAAAATTTCCTGCCGTGACCAAATGCCAGGCACTTCGTGCACTGTATGAGCGGAGACTGGTCCTCCACCCTGACTCTTTGCAGATCCAGGTAAAGAGCCCCAGCCTCCGTCATCCTCTGCCATACCTTGGGTCTGACCTGGACGACAACGTGTGCTGTTTTGGGGTTTCTTGTCCGTTTCTTGAATTTGATGGCCATTTCTTTGTCTTCTGCATCTAAGTTACTAAAAATGCTATCGTTCTGAGAGTAGAGCGCCCTCACCATCTCGTCGTCCTCACTGTCCAGGAAGACATCCTTCAGGACGACGAGTGGGTTTTTGTTCTTCATGGGCGCTGCTGTTAGCCCATTACCCCGGCTCTCTATCCTCTTCTTCACTCTTTGGAGCTCCGCCTCTGTGTCGCATCCCAAGATTATAGTCTGGTTTTTCGCCTTGCGGACTTTACTAATCTTAAGGCCAGTTCCCCTGGCGTCGACCGCCTCCTTCACCCTGGCGAGCACCTCGTCAGCAGTCTCCTGGCTGCCTTCAAGGGTGACCGCCATGGAATGAAGTGCCGGCCGACGCCCGGGTTTGGCTGCCGTGACGTCTGCGTAAGTTTTGGTGTCCGTTTTTGAATCGAAAGCCGCGTCTCTGAAGGCCTCCTGCATTCTCTCCGAGCCGGCGGCGACCTCACCGGCAACATCACCGACTTTGACCTCGAGGGCAACTGCGGCGTGTCCTACGACCTTTAGACCTTCTATGGTATGGTTTACGCCCTCCTGGACTACGTCGATCTTTGCGCTGACCTCGTCGATCCTGTCGATGACCTTGTCGATGATGTCGGCGCCGTTCTCGGAGTGGTGCTCGGTCAGATCCTCGAGGCCTTTTTTAACTTTTTCCTGAAGGTCATATATTCGAGCGTTTATACTTGTCTCCACTTTCTCGAGCCTCTCAAGTATTTCGTCCGGTTGTTTGGACGGTGTGGGCGTGGTGTTGGTCTTGGTGGACGGAATCGTTTTAGGCTTCGTTTCGAGGGTCTTTATTCTTTTACTAAGCTCAAATAGTATCTTGAGGCTTTTGTCAGACTGAGTCTCCAGGAAAGTCTTGATGTCTCTCCTCATTTGAGGGTAATCTTTGACTCGGGACGGTATGTCCTCAAACGTTTTCATTACTTCCTGGAGGAGACTGTCACTGGATAACGCGGTGTAGGTGTCCGTCTGCCTTCTATATGTCTCCATATTTTCTATGGACCTTCTCTTCCGCTCTGGTCTCCTAATAAATGTCCTTGCGGCGTCCAGCGCTTGCCCAGTTGGGCCTGCGGGGCTGGGAGTGGTGGTGCGAGCGACGGCACCGGAGGTTCCTGCCGACGACGACAGTGGCGTTTCAGCTGTTTCCGCTGGAACAGCAGTTTTCTTGCCGAACGTCAGGGCTATCCCCTTCGGCGCCTGGCGCGTTCCAGAGGGCCCCTGGTCTCCCGGTTGGGTAGGCGACGTGGACGCTTGCGGTTTATCGGCACTAACTGTTGGTCCTTTTGCTACTGGAGTGCGGAGTCCGAGAACCATTTTTATTCTTTGAGCTCCGTGTGTTTAATGTGATGTGTTGTATAGGGCACAGCAGAGGTAAGGGGAAAGTTGTCAGAATTGGTATAAATAATAGAAAAAGTCAAAATTAAAATAAATAAAATAATACTTCAACCAAGGGTTTGTCTGTGTGGTCTCACCCTGTATAGAGGGGTGAGTGTTTCTTGTCGTGGGTCCGTTTTAACCCTGTAAATGGGGAGTCAAAGTCGGGCAGTACCAATCCGCAGTCCAAAATATTAAACCTATCGTAGTTAATACAGAAAAATAAAATAAAAATACAAAACAGTGTTTTTGTCTAAAGGGGGTGGGGGGGGGGGTCAAACTGGGGGGGGAGGATACCTCGTGGGCGACTTTAGCCGTGGTGTCTTCGACACCACAAAGGCTGATTTTGAGGTCAAAAACGCTCTAAGTCTTCTCGTTTCCGAGATATGGACCGTTAGGTGTTTAGGGGTGGAAACTTCAGGGAAAAAGGAAAGGGTGGGGGGGGATGGATACCTCGTGGGCGACTTTAGCCGTGGTGTCTTCGACACCACAAAGGCTGATTTTGAGGTCAGAATCGTTCTATGTCCTCTCGTTCCCGAGATATAGAACGCTTGATTTCTAGGGGTGGGAGGGGGTCCAAACGGAGGGGGAGGGTTCCTCGTAGGCGACTTTAGCCGTGGTGTCTTCGACACCACAAAGGCTGATTTTGAGGTCAAAAACACTCTAGGTCCTCTCGTTCCCGAGATATGGACCTTTAGTGTTTAGGGGTGGAAAGTCAAGGGAAAAAGGAAAGGGTGGGGGGGATGGATACCTCTGTAGTGGTCTTCACCTCGTGGTGTCGTTCCGACACCACTAAGGCTGAATTCGCGGTCTAAAAGTGCCTAACTAGTCAGGTTCCAGAGATATCCGGTTTATAGGATTCCTGACGTACCGTACTGCGCCGTGCAGTGTCGCGTGCCTGTCGAGCAGATCTTCCAGTTGACCTAGCTGGGTCTACTCTGTTCCGATTTTGGCGTGCGTGGGCTCGTTTATTCGGTCTTGTTGAGCTCTTCCCGGTAGGTCAGGTTCCAGGGTCAGGTTAGGGGAGAGGGTTGGGGGGGGGGGGGGTTGTTGGTGTAACTTGCTTCTGTGGCTGATGGCCTCTGTCTTTTTGTAATTTGGAGGTTGAATAAGGTTATGTGGATGGTTTTTGGAAAGAGGGGAGGGGAGGGGGAGGGGGTTGAAAAGTTATGAAGGTGGTATCCCAAAATGGATAGTAAGGCTGAGGGCCGCTTGTTACTGTTTTGTTGACACTGTTTTGTACTAAAAACAAATTGCAGGTCCTAGGGGTGACTTAGCCCTAGGGGGTTGATATTTAGCCCCAAGGTGCGGATGGTCCAATATGGTTGGGTATCCAACCAGGGGGGGGGGGGTGGTGGGGGGGCTTCGGAAAATGTGTCAAATTTTGACTAAGTCTTACCGTTTCAGAGTTACAGGCCTTTTTCAGTTTTTGTGCGGTTTGTAAACTCGATCCCCTCTGTTGAAATTTATTTTACTCCGAGTTGTCGGGTCTTAAAAATATTTTTCCAACGGGAACCTGTAGGCGATGGTATTAGGAGCGATTTGCAGTTCCTGAAAATGGCGCGCCTTCTATAGGGTGTGAGCAGGTGCCTCCTGAAACTTTTCAACGATTACCAAAAACCGCAAATCGCTGTTTTTGAGTCTCGCGACTTGACTTACTTGAAGCTCTGTATCTCTGAAACGGGTTAACCCCTGAGCCTGGTTCTTAATCCTAAACTTAATTAATAACTTATTCTACGTACTTATCTAAAAGTCTTCCGTCCACTGCTGGTCTTCACCGCTCCAGCGACGTCTGAAGTCTTCCCGGGGGTGCCTGCTCCAGGGGGTGGTGTTGACCGGGCCGTGTCGTATGTCGGGTCGTAGCGAAGGTGTTTCTCCAACTGCTGGCGCCGGTGAGGTATCAGCAGCTGGTCCCGCTGAAAAGTTATTCCCCTGGGAAGGTGAAAATTTGACCCTGGCGAGCTGGTGGAAAAGTGTCCAGGGTCAACGTCCTACGTATCGCTTCTCGTAAGAGAACCGATTTGCCGTTATTTTCCCGGTCCGACGCTCCGCTCCAGGGTTACAACCCCGACAACGTTAGCTGGTAATGGCGTTCCGGGCAGAGGTGTAGGAAAACCTTTACAGGAATTTCTGTTCCTGTCGAATCTGTCTCAGTTCTTCAGTTTCTGGAAGCTGGTGAGGTCTCCTACGGGTCTGCTTTAGTATCTGCTTATTTTCTAGCCTGGTTGTTATTTGGCAGGTGGTCGAAGTGAAAGGGATGAAACCACTTTCTGCAAATAGCAGTTTTTGTCAAGACCAGGTGGTGAAAAATTTATTTTTGGTCAGATTTGTGTTGATCCTGGTCGAAACAGCCTCGTCGATTTTTTCCGGAATTTTATTTCTTATATTTAGCGATATATATTTTTACAGGAATATTATTGACTAATTTTAACTAATTTTAACTTTGTAACTATAGGTCCAAAAAATACGAAATTTTGTAATTTGATTGTCTACACTATGCACTGTTTTTTAAAATCCAAAAAATTATATGTTATCGATTTAAGTTTTAAGTTATTATTATTTTAATTTTGAGACTATTATGAAAAACTTTAAAAATTTGTTACTTCCAGAAGGGTGGTCCGATTTCGACGATCGAGGTGTCAGATGAAAGGGGATGGCTTCCTGCGCCTATCCCCGTCTCCAGAATCTCCCTGCAACTGCTGGTTTCCGACCTCGTGTCCACGTGGATTTTTGTTTTTCCCCTGTAGCTCGGCGAGTTTCCACGGGAAAAATCCCGGACTCAGCCAGAATGTGGAGCTTGTCTAGGTGTTACGAGGGGCAGTCCAAAAACACTAGGTCACCGATCGAAATTGCGCAGCGTTTCACTTTTTCGTTTTTAACTGTCACTTTTTAGGTTAAATTTTTCGTTTTTTAACCGTAACTCCGCGAGTTTTTTAACGATTTTGAAAATTTTAACACTGTCGGCTGTATTTCGATAGCGCGCACTTTTTCACAAAAATTTGGGTATTTTTGTTCACTTTTGCTATTATTCGCGATTTTTTGAGCGCGGAGCGAGTAAAAAGTGATCCGGTCGCTGCGGGGGGCGCCGTGTGACTTGGGTTAGGTTAGGTTAGGTTAGGTTAGGTTAGGTTAGGTTAGGTTAGGTTAGGTTAGGTTAGGTTAGGTTAGGTTAGGTTAGGTTAGGTTAGGTTAGGTTAGGTTAGGTTAGGTTAGGTTAGGTTAGGTTAGGTTAGGTTAGGTTAGGTTAGGTTAGGTTAGGTTAGGTTAGGTTAGGTTAGGTTAGGTTAGGTTAGGTTAGGTTAGGTTAGGTTAGGTTAGGTTAGGTTAGGTTAGGTTAGGTTAGGTTAGGTTAGGTTAGGTTAGGTTAGGTTAGGTTAGGTTAGGTTAGGTTAGGTTAGGTTAGGTTAGGTTAGGTTAGGTTAGGTTAGGTTAGGTTAGGTTAGGTTAGGTTAGGTTAGGTTAGGTTAGGTTAGGTTAGGTTAGGTTAGGTTAGGTTAGGTTAGGTTAGGTTAGGTTAGGTTAGGTTAGGTTAGGTTAGGTTAGGTTAGGTTAGGTTTTTTTTTTTTTTTTTTTAATTGATTTATTTACCGCAGACGTGGTGGTCCGCGCTCTTTTTTACAGTTTTCCATATTGTTTACAAATTTTTCATTATTATAAAGTATTCGTGCTCCTCTTGTGGACACGTTGAATGATTGTTACTTATACAATAACTTAAATCTAAGTGAGTCCATAACATACATAAAATATACTTTTTTTTTTTTTTTATTTTTCTTTTATTTATTTTTTAATTTTATTTTTTTTTTTTTTTTTTTTTTTTTTTTTTTATTAATATATTGATTTCTTCGTTTTTAATTCTTTTAGTTTTGTTACTTTGTACACAACGAGTTTTTTTTTTTTTTTTTTTTTTTTTTTTTTTTATATTATTACTTACACATAAATTACTGTTACATTTCTTTGAGTACTTAACAAGTATAGGGATGGGTGATTGGGTACTGGTTTCGGGCTAAGTCATGTTAACTGTTTTCCAGGTTTCGTCTGCCGACCAGGGATTTCGCTAGCTTTAGCAGGGCTTCCACAACGCCCGCGTCTCGATGCTGCATGGCCGTCTTTAGGTTGTAGTCGACGACCGTTTTAGTTGGCGCATCCATCGCTTTCTTTGCAAAGCGGCCCGTGGCATCATCGGCGTCGTCGGAGTAGTAGACGCAACTGACTGTATGTCTCGACACCGCCACTACCGCGTGGGAGATGCTGTCGTGGATTTGAAGTCTCCTGGTCTTGGTGTTTATGATGATTACGCTGTCGTAGGTCAACCCCTGAGCCTCGTGGATGGTTAACGTGCGTGACCCTTCGCCGGACCCGTAACCCTGGCTAGTGAGGCAAGCTTTTTCCTCTTGTGTGTGAACCAGGAATAGGGTATTTTGGGCAGTGCTTGGTATTTGCGCTCCTGTGTAACCTTTGACACTCAGCGAGTGGACCCTCGACAGCGACGACTTGGAGGAGTAAATACCGGAGTATATCTCGCTCAGTGCGTACGCCACGTCCATCGGATTGCGGTGTGTACAAAGAAGCTCCTGGGTGATGCCTGCCACCAGGTTTGGACGGGTATACCTCAACTCGAATAGGTTCTCTCTGTCCAAAAATGGTAGCTGGTTTATGTCTCCGATGAGGACAACCTCGCTTGCTCCTGACAACTTCACTGCCATCACTATGGCCCCAAAATGGTTCATAAGAGCCTCGTCTACCGTGAGGCGGTAGCATTTTTCTTCTTTTTTGAACCCGTTGACTAAGATTGAGGCCATAGTACGCACCTTTGTTTTTACTCGATCACCTAAGCGGTGCGCAAGCTTCTCTCTGAGATCTTTGGCAGCTTCAGTCGTTGTCGTGGCTACCACATCCTTCTCCTCATCGAAGTTTTTCACAACCCAGGTTGTTTTGCCGCAACCCGGAACCCCATTCACCCACTTGATGTTGGGTACCGCCCAATGTTCCTGGGATGCCGGGACATCTGAGATCCCCGAAATGGACTGAGCCATTGTAAGGATCCTATCGTCCAGCATAATTTTGGTACATTTGGCGGTAACCACTATCGGGTCGTCCTTAGGTACGTTGAATTTAATTTTGCCTGAGCGCTCCGTTTCCTCCTCGTCGAGGTCCACGAAACCGCATTTCGCGCTGTAGGCTGCCATATACGGCCCCGTCATTTCCCCTCTGATAACTTGGGATCTGGCGTTGTCGTACACGGCTGCCTCTGCCTCCTCGAGCAGTACACCTAACAGTCCTTCTGTGTTTCTCTGGAAGGTCTGCAGGATCTTACTGCATGTCATAAGATTGACCTGCCTGGTCGCTCTCACGATTGCTACGTACTCGAGGAAGGCGCTCTTCACGTGGTCTGTGGTGCCCGAATTTACTGCAAGGGGAGGCGGGCTGACTTGCCCTTTGTCGGCTCTCGTTGGTGTGGGCTTTTGTTGTTCTGGTTTCTTTTGAGGTTTTCTAAAGAAACTCGCCACTGCCGCTTCTTGCTTCTCGGCTGGTGAACTGCCGCTGGTGCTTGGGAGAAGTGCTCTGAAGAAAGTGCTGAAGGTTTTCAGACGGCTCTTTGACCGGGCCTGGTCCTCCGGGCTGATGCTATGCCTCAATTTCTTCGCAGCTTCCTCGGCGGCTGCCTTTTGCTGAGCTCTCTCTGATCCGCTTTGTGTGGTAGGGCTTGTTGTTGGCCTCGTCGCACTGGCTGTTGGGTCTCTGGGGGCTTTGAGGAAGCTTAGAGTTTCCCCTCGGTCCTCATAGACGACTACCTCATGATGTTCCGAGGCTTTCAAGCACCCAAAGCGATCAGCGACATCCCCTCGATCTCCTCCTATCACCATGGCGTCAACACTTATAGTACGGGCTGTGAGAGCCGTGTGTTCTCCTGCCTCCGCGATCTGTTGAAGCAACGAGCTTGCCTGAGCGAAAGAAGTCTCCTCGCGCCACTCGAGTAATGCAATCGTCTTTCCTTTGAATCGCACTAGACGGCATCGGTGTGTGGCTACTTCTACTTGAGGCAGTGCGGCGTACTTACTACCTCTCATGCTCGTTTTGGTGGTGCTTCCGTTGATCAAGGTGGCAAGGCCTGGTGAAATAGGTATTCGGGCTGCAGCTCGGCTTGAGCCAATGCAGAAGCTTATACCTAGTTTTTCTGCCTCTCTGTTCATGAAGAGAGCGACTCCTCGCAGTCTTACGCCTGGGACTCCTTCTCCTCCGCATGCCAGGAATTGCGCGATGGGCATGGTACTTGAGTTTAGGAGGCTGGCCTCTGTTGCATGTGTTGTTGTGTTTTGTGTTGTTGTGTTTTGTGTTGTTGTGGTTAGTGTTGTTGTGGTTTGTGTCATTGTGCATTGTGTTGTTGTGGTTGTTGTTGCTGTGGTTTGGGTTGCTGTGGTTAGAATTGTTGTGGTAATTGTTGTTGTGGTTTGTGTGGTGGTAATTGTAACTGTTTGCCTAGACGATGGTAGGTTTCGGCTTTGCAAGGTAGCGTCCGTTTTGTTTCCCTTTGCAGCGACTATGGCGACTTTACTCGCGAATGCCAGGAATGGATTTCTAGTAGCCGGTCTCCCCATGATGTGATGGAGTGTGGACTGGCTCAGCTGGGTTTCCATTTTAATTTCCAGCTCCATTCTATCACAACTAAATCTTGGGCATTCGAAGAGTAGGTGCCAGACTGTTTCATCGCAGCTGGGGTCACAGACGCACGAGGGACTGTCTTTAAGGTGAAACCGGTGGAGATACGCTGAGAATCCTCCATGTCCTGTTAGAACTTGTACATGGACCGGTGTGAGAACTGTGTCTTTGAGTGTCTTTTTCGCCGCTAAGACGTCGGGGAAGAACACTTTTGTCACCGCTCCCGTACTAGAGGAATCGTATCGCGCTTGCCATTTCTTAACAGTCCCTTCCCTTATCTTTTTTCTCACGTACGATACGGGGACCTTGTTATATTCCGCTATTTGTTTTGTTAGAGCTGCCTCCTTGGCCAGCTCGTCCGCTCTTTCGTTCCCGGCAGTTCCCACGTGGGCTCTGAGCCAGAAGAACCTCACTTCACGGCCTTCTTCTTCAATCTCGCGGACGCATCTCTTGATGTCTAGTGCCAGGTGATGAGTGACAGAGGGACTCCTCAGCAGGTCAAGCGACGATCTTGAGTCGCTTAAGATACCGATGGAGGCCACTCTGGATTCTCTTGCCATCTTGACAGCTCTGAAGAGAGCGTACATTTCCGATTGGAAAACCGTGTTGTGAGCCTCTAAGCCAAAAGAACTGGACATAGACTCTTTGCCGTTTTCCCACCAAGTTAGAGCAGCTCCCACTTTCCCCTCTAGCTTGCTGCCGTCGGTGTATATTTGGGGACCGATTATTTGGTGGGATTCTAGGGTTTCGGGAGTCAAGTCCTCTAGGCGTGCGTACTCTGTTGTTCTGAGTAGCGCTGGGTGGGGGTTTTGGGAGTGGTGCACGTTGCACTCCAGCTCGCAGCCCGGCGGTATGAACTCTTGAGAATGACCTTTCTTGATCTTGAAGAGGGTTGCGGCCTCGATTACTCGGAGATCTAGGGGGAGTTGGCCTGAGAGGATGAGTGCCGATGTCAGAGACACCGTGCGGTACGCTTTGCAGATCTTCTGTGTGAAGCCTCTTTGCAGTGAGTCAAACTGATTCCTTGTCATCAGTTTCTCAGCTGCGGGGGCCCACGCACTCGCTGCGTACATCACGATGGGCTCTATCACCGACACGTATATTGTCCTTATTATTTCTCTGTTGAGACCCCAGGTCACCTTTGCCGCGCATGCCAACTGCTTGTAAATTTCTGCAGCCTTCTTACAGGTTGCAGAAACGTGCGCATTGAAGGTGAGCTTGGAGTCTATGGTGAGACCTAGCAGCTTGACCTCGTTGACAAGGTTCAGCCGAGTGCCTGACATGTGGATTACCGGAACATCGTATTTAAGCTTTCTCGTTAACACCATCGCGTTGGTCTTGTGTGCGGCGAAACGTAGCTTATTTTTGACGCCCCATTCCGATACTATGTCCAGCGTATCGTTGGCTGATTGCTGCAGGGGACCGGTCTTAAAGTCCGAGAGGACAAGGACAACGTCGTCTGCGAAGGCTTGGCAGTATACCCCCATTCTAGCCATCCTGTGGAGGAGTGAATCTAGGATTAGGTTCCAAAACGTCGGTCCGGCAATTGAGCCCTGGACGCATCCTTTCGTGGTACCCTTTTCGCTAGATGCTCTGGCATAGTTGACCCTGACTTTACGATCTTCCAGGTACGAGGTGACGAGGGCGTATAAGTTATTTGGACAATTTTTTACTACCATCTGTCTTTTGAGTGCTGGCCACCACGCGTTATCGAAGGCCCCCTCTATGTCTAATGATATCAAAAGCACAATCTTTTTAGCTTTGATTTCGGCACGCAAGTGTCCTATTAGAGCATAGAGGGCGTCCTCGGTGCCACGCTGCGGCATGAATCCAAATTGGTTTATGTTGAGTGTTGGGAGAAAATGCCACTGGAGTCTGCCTACTACAAGCTTTTCGACGATTTTTCCTAGGACTGAGAGCAGACCTATTGGCCTGTAGGACTTTGGGCTGGTATAGTCGTCCTTTCCTGGCTTGCGAAGGATGCACACGTGGGCGACCTTCCACTGCTTCGGGAAGTGTGATAGCGACAAGCACTTGTTGGCTATCGCCAAGAACAACTCCCGATCACAGTTTATTGCCGCTGTGCAAATGTCTGCTGTTAATCCATCAGGGCCGGGGGCTTTTTTAGGATTTTGTTTTAGCAAAACCATTTCCAGCTCCGCCTCCGTAAAGGGTGGATCGTCGGCAGACAGTCCTTGCGGGTTCTTCTGCTCCGCTAGCCTCCTCAGTGCAGTGTGGTATGGCTCTTCGGCATCCGTTGAGTCATCGGGGTAAAAAGTTTTAGCCAGAAGATCCGCAGATTGCTCTGGGCTGAGCGTCTCACCTGCGGTATTTCTCAGGAGCGCATCGTCCTGTCTTCTGGCTGTCTTCCTTAGTACTCTGTAGATACCGTCCCACATACTTTCTCGCTCCTGCTTCGAGCAGAACTCCTTCCAGTTGGTCGTGGCTGCTTCTGTCGCTGCTGTGATGTATGTATTTTTGGCTTGCACGTATTCTTGGATGGTGAAGTGTCTCCGGCTAGCGGCAGCATTTCGGATCCTTCTCTTTTTTGTTGATGCATCTCTTTGGAGACGGTCTAGAGAAGGGGTCCACCATGGGGGCTTGGCGTTTTCTTTAGGCGACCCCAGTTTTGGGATCGCTTCCTCGCATGAGCGATGGATGTATTGAGTGTAGATTGTGACGAGTGCCTCCAGATCTTCCGGGCTTGGGGCGTCCGAGACTCTTACTGATGTTAAGTTGTTTCCTCCAGATTGCTGGGTTGACACTCAGCACAATGCAATTCACGTGCGGGTTCCTCGTCTTACGTCTGTATTTAATGCTCATTCTATGGTCCTCGTCCTCGAGGCCGTGAAATATCTCCCGGTTCTGGTTCCTAAGGGATTTCAGCACTTCTTCGTCACTGTGCACTATCAGCACGTCCCTAAGAACCAGAAGCGGGTCTCGATTTTTTACTTCCTCGACGACGAGGTTTTCTCCGGCCGCCTGTAATCGAGCTTTAAGTTTAGTCCTCTCCTCCATCGTCGCGCACCCCATTATGACCTTTTGGTCTCGCGCCTTCCTGACCCTCTCGACGCGCACCCAGCCCTCCTTTGCGTCCGCCGCTTTCCTCACCCTTTCGAGAATTTCGTCCGCCGTATCCATCTCCTGTGTTGAGGAGACAACCACGGAGTGAAGCGTCGTACGCTCCAGGGCCTGAGCCCCGGTGTGGCTCTTAGTGACAGCCGCAACACTCGCGTAGGTGGTCTCCCCAGCACTTTCCCTGCTGGCCAGACTGTCTCGGAGTCTCTCGAGTTTCTCGGAGTTGTCCTTTAACTCCGAGATATGCTCCTTTAGGGTGTTAAGGAGCTCAGTCTGGCCAGCAAGGATTTCGGTGGGGATGGTTTGGGGACTGGGGTCAGCGGTGGGCGCGGGAACCGGTACGGCTGAAGGCGCGAGAGGGGCCCTGTCCCGCTCAGACTCTTTCACCAGCTCAAAAAGCCTGTTTATGGCTTCGAGCACCGCAGTCTTAATCTCGGCCTTGAGGTTGCGAGAGTTGCCCAAGTTGACCTTAGCCTTACTCAGGCAAGCTCTCGCCTCCGCAGTGCGACTGGGGTACCCGGCCTCAGACTTCTTGAGCGGGCGAGAGTAATCCGCAGTAGCTAAGCGCGTCGCCGGGACAGCAGAGCCCTCTTGCGAGGCGGAAGGAGTGTCGTCTCCGAAGGAGATTCTCCTTCTCGCAAAAGCAGACGAGGGCCCCACCTTCTCCGACGAACGCGATGAGCTACGCGACCTAAGAGTCTTCACGGTGCTGGAAGGGGTGCGAAACATGTCTAAAACGGGGAACTAAAACGGCTAAAATATACCCCTGTAGAGAGGAGGTCAGAATAAAATGTATTTTAAAAACGGAGAGAACAGGACACTTGGTACTTCTGTGTCCCTGTAAAGGGGGTAACACAGAAGTATAATAAGAATTTAAAGACAACACAAATAACACAAAGTTGTATAATTAAATATTGTCAATTAAAATAATTAAAAAAAGCCTTAGCAGCTAGGTCAAAATTATAATAATTATGTCGATTTTGAGCCCTTTTACCCTTAAAAACCTATCTAAAAGCGAAAAACAGATAAAACAGAAGTTAGAGAAGCTAAATTGAATAAAATAAAAATATGACTGCCGACCACCCCAGCCTTCCTATACACTATAGGGTGGGTGGGCGGGGATTTTTATTTCGAGCTAGGCCCTCGACCGAGGTGTCCAGAGACGCGTCTCCGCGCGGGCTAGCCGATTCTGGAATAAAACTTATTGTGGTAGGAACAAAAATTTTGGGTTTTGGTCAAAAAACCAGGTTTTTGAGCAAAAAATTTCGAAAATCAACCCCCAACCTGAATTTGGGTACACGGATCGCGGACCAAATTTCAGGGATGAAGGATGAGTACTATTGACGCTATAATCTACTGAAACTATAACAAAAATTTTGAAAACAACGTAGATTTTGACTTTTTAAAATGAAAATTATTAAAAATGTAGGTTTTCTAAGGGAAGTTTTTCAAGGGTGCGTAAAATAGGGTGCAAACCGGTCAGGTACTAAGCGGAAGCCTAGTTTTGTCTAAAATGGCTGAAAACAGCTTCAAAATCGGACCCTAAATGAGAAAGTTATCGATACTTTTGTGTTTTGCTTGTTCCCTTAGGTGAATTTTGGTACTTATAACGTTTCTGAGAAATTGACTATTATGAAAAAACAAACAGTTTTATTTCGAGCTAGGCCCTCGACCGAGGTGTCCAGAGACGCGTCTCCGCGCGGGCTAGCCGATTCTGGAATAAAACTTATTGTGGTAGGAACAAAAATTTTGGGTTTTGGTCAAAAAACCAGGTTTTTGAGCAAAAAATTTCGAAAATCAACCCCCAACCTGAATTTGGGTACACGGATCGCGGACCAAATTTCAGGGATGAAGGATGAGTACTATTGACGCTATAATCTACTGAAACTATAACAAAAATTTTGAAAACAACGTAGATTTTGACTTTTTAAAATGAAAATTATTAAAAATGTAGGTTTTCTAAGGGAAGTTTTTCAAGGGTGCGTAAAATAGGGTGCAAACCGGTCAGGTACTAAGCGGAAGCCTAGTTTTGTCTAAAATGGCTGAAAACAGCTTCAAAATCGGACCCTAAATGAGAAAGTTATCGATACTTTTGTGTTTTGCTTGTTCCCTTAGGTGAATTTTGGTACTTATAACGTTTCTGAGAAATTGACTATTATGAAAAAACAAACAGTTTTATTTCGAGCTAGGCCCTCGACCGAGGTGTCCAGAGACGCGTCTCCGCGCGGGCTAGCCGATTCTGGAATAAAACTTATTGTGGTAGGAACAAAAATTTTGGGTTTTGGTCAAAAAACCAGGTTTTTGAGCAAAAAATTTCGAAAATCAACCCCCAACCTGAATTTGGGTACACGGATCGCGGACCAAATTTCAGGGATGAAGGATGAGTACTATTGACGCTATAATCTACTGAAACTATAACAAAAATTTTGAAAACAACGTAGATTTTGACTTTTTAAAATGAAAATTATTAAAAATGTAGGTTTTCTAAGGGAAGTTTTTCAAGGGTGCGTAAAATAGGGTGCAAACCGGTCAGGTACTAAGCGGAAGCCTAGTTTTGTCTAAAATGGCTGAAAACAGCTTCAAAATCGGACCCTAAATGAGAAAGTTATCGATACTTTTGTGTTTTGCTTGTTCCCTTAGGTGAATTTTGGTACTTATAACGTTTCTGAGAAATTGACTATTATGAAAAAACAAACAGTTTTATTTCGAGCTAGGCCCTCGACCGAGGTGTCCAGAGACGCGTCTCCGCGCGGGCTAGCCGATTCTGGAATAAAACTTATTGTGGTAGGAACAAAAATTTTGGGTTTTGGTCAAAAAACCAGGTTTTTGAGCAAAAAATTTCGAAAATCAACCCCCAACCTGAATTTGGGTACACGGATCGCGGACCAAATTTCAGGGATGAAGGATGAGTACTATTGACGCTATAATCTACTGAAACTATAACAAAAATTTTGAAAACAACGTAGATTTTGACTTTTTAAAATGAAAATTATTAAAAATGTAGGTTTTCTAAGGGAAGTTTTTCAAGGGTGCGTAAAATAGGGTGCAAACCGGTCAGGTACTAAGCGGAAGCCTAGTTTTGTCTAAAATGGCTGAAAACAGCTTCAAAATCGGACCCTAAATGAGAAAGTTATCGATACTTTTGTGTTTTGCTTGTTCCCTTAGGTGAATTTTGGTACTTATAACGTTTCTGAGAAATTGACTATTATGAAAAAACAAACAGTTTTATTTCGAGCTAGGCCCTCGACCGAGGTGTCCAGAGACGCGTCTCCGCGCGGGCTAGCCGATTCTGGAATAAAACTTATTGTGGTAGGAACAAAAATTTTGGGTTTTGGTCAAAAAACCAGGTTTTTGAGCAAAAAATTTCGAAAATCAACCCCCAACCTGAATTTGGGTACACGGATCGCGGACCAAATTTCAGGGATGAAGGATGAGTACTATTGACGCTATAATCTACTGAAACTATAACAAAAATTTTGAAAACAACGTAGATTTTGACTTTTTAAAATGAAAATTATTAAAAATGTAGGTTTTCTAAGGGAAGTTTTTCAAGGGTGCGTAAAATAGGGTGCAAACCGGTCAGGTACTAAGCGGAAGCCTAGTTTTGTCTAAAATGGCTGAAAACAGCTTCAAAATCGGACCCTAAATGAGAAAGTTATCGATACTTTTGTGTTTTGCTTGTTCCCTTAGGTGAATTTTGGTACTTATAACGTTTCTGAGAAATTGACTATTATGAAAAAACAAACAGTTTTATTTCGAGCTAGGCCCTCGACCGAGGTGTCCAGAGACGCGTCTCCGCGCGGGCTAGCCGATTCTGGAATAAAACTTATTGTGGTAGGAACAAAAATTTTGGGTTTTGGTCAAAAAACCAGGTTTTTGAGCAAAAAATTTCGAAAATCAACCCCCAACCTGAATTTGGGTACACGGATCGCGGACCAAATTTCAGGGATGAAGGATGAGTACTATTGACGCTATAATCTACTGAAACTATAACAAAAATTTTGAAAACAACGTAGATTTTGACTTTTTAAAATGAAAATTATTAAAAATGTAGGTTTTCTAAGGGAAGTTTTTCAAGGGTGCGTAAAATAGGGTGCAAACCGGTCAGGTACTAAGCGGAAGCCTAGTTTTGTCTAAAATGGCTGAAAACAGCTTCAAAATCGGACCCTAAATGAGAAAGTTATCGATACTTTTGTGTTTTGCTTGTTCCCTTAGGTGAATTTTGGTACTTATAACGTTTCTGAGAAATTGACTATTATGAAAAAACAAACAGTTTTATTTCGAGCTAGGCCCTCGACCGAGGTGTCCAGAGACGCGTCTCCGCGCGGGCTAGCCGATTCTGGAATAAAACTTATTGTGGTAGGAACAAAAATTTTGGGTTTTGGTCAAAAAACCAGGTTTTTGAGCAAAAAATTTCGAAAATCAACCCCCAACCTGAATTTGGGTACACGGATCGCGGACCAAATTTCAGGGATGAAGGATGAGTACTATTGACGCTATAATCTACTGAAACTATAACAAAAATTTTGAAAACAACGTAGATTTTGACTTTTTAAAATGAAAATTATTAAAAATGTAGGTTTTCTAAGGGAAGTTTTTCAAGGGTGCGTAAAATAGGGTGCAAACCGGTCAGGTACTAAGCGGAAGCCTAGTTTTGTCTAAAATGGCTGAAAACAGCTTCAAAATCGGACCCTAAATGAGAAAGTTATCGATACTTTTGTGTTTTGCTTGTTCCCTTAGGTGAATTTTGGTACTTATAACGTTTCTGAGAAATTGACTATTATGAAAAAACAAACAGTTTTATTTCGAGCTAGGCCCTCGACCGAGGTGTCCAGAGACGCGTCTCCGCGCGGGCTAGCCGATTCTGGAATAAAACTTATTGTGGTAGGAACAAAAATTTTGGGTTTTGGTCAAAAAACCAGGTTTTTGAGCAAAAAATTTCGAAAATCAACCCCCAACCTGAATTTGGGTACACGGATCGCGGACCAAATTTCAGGGATGAAGGATGAGTACTATTGACGCTATAATCTACTGAAACTATAACAAAAATTTTGAAAACAACGTAGATTTTGACTTTTTAAAATGAAAATTATTAAAAATGTAGGTTTTCTAAGGGAAGTTTTTCAAGGGTGCGTAAAATAGGGTGCAAACCGGTCAGGTACTAAGCGGAAGCCTAGTTTTGTCTAAAATGGCTGAAAACAGCTTCAAAATCGGACCCTAAATGAGAAAGTTATCGATACTTTTGTGTTTTGCTTGTTCCCTTAGGTGAATTTTGGTACTTATAACGTTTCTGAGAAATTGACTATTATGAAAAAACAAACAGTTTTATTTCGAGCTAGGCCCTCGACCGAGGTGTCCAGAGACGCGTCTCCGCGCGGGCTAGCCGATTCTGGAATAAAACTTATTGTGGTAGGAACAAAAATTTTGGGTTTTGGTCAAAAAACCAGGTTTTTGAGCAAAAAATTTCGAAAATCAACCCCCAACCTGAATTTGGGTACACGGATCGCGGACCAAATTTCAGGGATGAAGGATGAGTACTATTGACGCTATAATCTACTGAAACTATAACAAAAATTTTGAAAACAACGTAGATTTTGACTTTTTAAAATGAAAATTATTAAAAATGTAGGTTTTCTAAGGGAAGTTTTTCAAGGGTGCGTAAAATAGGGTGCAAACCGGTCAGGTACTAAGCGGAAGCCTAGTTTTGTCTAAAATGGCTGAAAACAGCTTCAAAATCGGACCCTAAATGAGAAAGTTATCGATACTTTTGTGTTTTGCTTGTTCCCTTAGGTGAATTTTGGTACTTATAACGTTTCTGAGAAATTGACTATTATGAAAAAACAAACAGTTTTATTTCGAGCTAGGCCCTCGACCGAGGTGTCCAGAGACGCGTCTCCGCGCGGGCTAGCCGATTCTGGAATAAAACTTATTGTGGTAGGAACAAAAATTTTGGGTTTTGGTCAAAAAACCAGGTTTTTGAGCAAAAAATTTCGAAAATCAACCCCCAACCTGAATTTGGGTACACGGATCGCGGACCAAATTTCAGGGATGAAGGATGAGTACTATTGACGCTATAATCTACTGAAACTATAACAAAAATTTTGAAAACAACGTAGATTTTGACTTTTTAAAATGAAAATTATTAAAAATGTAGGTTTTCTAAGGGAAGTTTTTCAAGGGTGCGTAAAATAGGGTGCAAACCGGTCAGGTACTAAGCGGAAGCCTAGTTTTGTCTAAAATGGCTGAAAACAGCTTCAAAATCGGACCCTAAATGAGAAAGTTATCGATACTTTTGTGTTTTGCTTGTTCCCTTAGGTGAATTTTGGTACTTATAACGTTTCTGAGAAATTGACTATTATGAAAAAACAAACAGTTTTATTTCGAGCTAGGCCCTCGACCGAGGTGTCCAGAGACGCGTCTCCGCGCGGGCTAGCCGATTCTGGAATAAAACTTATTGTGGTAGGAACAAAAATTTTGGGTTTTGGTCAAAAAACCAGGTTTTTGAGCAAAAAATTTCGAAAATCAACCCCCAACCTGAATTTGGGTACACGGATCGCGGACCAAATTTCAGGGATGAAGGATGAGTACTATTGACGCTATAATCTACTGAAACTATAACAAAAATTTTGAAAACAACGTAGATTTTGACTTTTTAAAATGAAAATTATTAAAAATGTAGGTTTTCTAAGGGAAGTTTTTCAAGGGTGCGTAAAATAGGGTGCAAACCGGTCAGGTACTAAGCGGAAGCCTAGTTTTGTCTAAAATGGCTGAAAACAGCTTCAAAATCGGACCCTAAATGAGAAAGTTATCGATACTTTTGTGTTTTGCTTGTTCCCTTAGGTGAATTTTGGTACTTATAACGTTTCTGAGAAATTGACTATTATGAAAAAACAAACAGTTTTATTTCGAGCTAGGCCCTCGACCGAGGTGTCCAGAGACGCGTCTCCGCGCGGGCTAGCCGATTCTGGAATAAAACTTATTGTGGTAGGAACAAAAATTTTGGGTTTTGGTCAAAAAACCAGGTTTTTGAGCAAAAAATTTCGAAAATCAACCCCCAACCTGAATTTGGGTACACGGATCGCGGACCAAATTTCAGGGATGAAGGATGAGTACTATTGACGCTATAATCTACTGAAACTATAACAAAAATTTTGAAAACAACGTAGATTTTGACTTTTTAAAATGAAAATTATTAAAAATGTAGGTTTTCTAAGGGAAGTTTTTCAAGGGTGCGTAAAATAGGGTGCAAACCGGTCAGGTACTAAGCGGAAGCCTAGTTTTGTCTAAAATGGCTGAAAACAGCTTCAAAATCGGACCCTAAATGAGAAAGTTATCGATACTTTTGTGTTTTGCTTGTTCCCTTAGGTGAATTTTGGTACTTATAACGTTTCTGAGAAATTGACTATTATGAAAAAACAAACAGTTTTATTTCGAGCTAGGCCCTCGACCGAGGTGTCCAGAGACGCGTCTCCGCGCGGGCTAGCCGATTCTGGAATAAAACTTATTGTGGTAGGAACAAAAATTTTGGGTTTTGGTCAAAAAACCAGGTTTTTGAGCAAAAAATTTCGAAAATCAACCCCCAACCTGAATTTGGGTACACGGATCGCGGACCAAATTTCAGGGATGAAGGATGAGTACTATTGACGCTATAATCTACTGAAACTATAACAAAAATTTTGAAAACAACGTAGATTTTGACTTTTTAAAATGAAAATTATTAAAAATGTAGGTTTTCTAAGGGAAGTTTTTCAAGGGTGCGTAAAATAGGGTGCAAACCGGTCAGGTACTAAGCGGAAGCCTAGTTTTGTCTAAAATGGCTGAAAACAGCTTCAAAATCGGACCCTAAATGAGAAAGTTATCGATACTTTTGTGTTTTGCTTGTTCCCTTAGGTGAATTTTGGTACTTATAACGTTTCTGAGAAATTGACTATTATGAAAAAACAAACAGTTTTATTTCGAGCTAGGCCCTCGACCGAGGTGTCCAGAGACGCGTCTCCGCGCGGGCTAGCCGATTCTGGAATAAAACTTATTGTGGTAGGAACAAAAATTTTGGGTTTTGGTCAAAAAACCAGGTTTTTGAGCAAAAAATTTCGAAAATCAACCCCCAACCTGAATTTGGGTACACGGATCGCGGACCAAATTTCAGGGATGAAGGATGAGTACTATTGACGCTATAATCTACTGAAACTATAACAAAAATTTTGAAAACAACGTAGATTTTGACTTTTTAAAATGAAAATTATTAAAAATGTAGGTTTTCTAAGGGAAGTTTTTCAAGGGTGCGTAAAATAGGGTGCAAACCGGTCAGGTACTAAGCGGAAGCCTAGTTTTGTCTAAAATGGCTGAAAACAGCTTCAAAATCGGACCCTAAATGAGAAAGTTATCGATACTTTTGTGTTTTGCTTGTTCCCTTAGGTGAATTTTGGTACTTATAACGTTTCTGAGAAATTGACTATTATGAAAAAACAAACAGTTTTATTTCGAGCTAGGCCCTCGACCGAGGTGTCCAGAGACGCGTCTCCGCGCGGGCTAGCCGATTCTGGAATAAAACTTATTGTGGTAGGAACAAAAATTTTGGGTTTTGGTCAAAAAACCAGGTTTTTGAGCAAAAAATTTCGAAAATCAACCCCCAACCTGAATTTGGGTACACGGATCGCGGACCAAATTTCAGGGATGAAGGATGAGTACTATTGACGCTATAATCTACTGAAACTATAACAAAAATTTTGAAAACAACGTAGATTTTGACTTTTTAAAATGAAAATTATTAAAAATGTAGGTTTTCTAAGGGAAGTTTTTCAAGGGTGCGTAAAATAGGGTGCAAACCGGTCAGGTACTAAGCGGAAGCCTAGTTTTGTCTAAAATGGCTGAAAACAGCTTCAAAATCGGACCCTAAATGAGAAAGTTATCGATACTTTTGTGTTTTGCTTGTTCCCTTAGGTGAATTTTGGTACTTATAACGTTTCTGAGAAATTGACTATTATGAAAAAACAAACAGTTTTATTTCGAGCTAGGCCCTCGACCGAGGTGTCCAGAGACGCGTCTCCGCGCGGGCTAGCCGATTCTGGAATAAAACTTATTGTGGTAGGAACAAAAATTTTGGGTTTTGGTCAAAAAACCAGGTTTTTGAGCAAAAAATTTCGAAAATCAACCCCCAACCTGAATTTGGGTACACGGATCGCGGACCAAATTTCAGGGATGAAGGATGAGTACTATTGACGCTATAATCTACTGAAACTATAACAAAAATTTTGAAAACAACGTAGATTTTGACTTTTTAAAATGAAAATTATTAAAAATGTAGGTTTTCTAAGGGAAGTTTTTCAAGGGTGCGTAAAATAGGGTGCAAACCGGTCAGGTACTAAGCGGAAGCCTAGTTTTGTCTAAAATGGCTGAAAACAGCTTCAAAATCGGACCCTAAATGAGAAAGTTATCGATACTTTTGTGGTTAGGTTAGGTTAGGTTAGGTTTTTTTTTTTTTTTTTTTTTTTTTTTTTTTTTCCTGTCCGGGCGCAAGGCCCGGCCCGCGAGCTACTTATCCTAGTCCCCGGATATTCTTCCAGGATTATATTACGGGAGGGAGGGGGAATTTGCCTATCCGTTTATTTTTATTTAATTTTCGAAAAGGCTTGACGCCTGGTTTTTCTTTATTTTCATACTTTAACTCATACATTTACTCTTACTACAGTTTTACTAATTAATACTTTCTTATTTCTAATTACAGTTCTTTTTAACTATTTTTACAAATTACTTTTATCTTCTTTTCTTATTTTTAACAACTTACAAGCTATACAGGGATAACAATCATTTCTTAAGCTAGCAATGCTATTTTATCTTATTATCTACGTTATTATTCTACTTCTTAATTTTAATCTTAAGTTACTAAACTTATATTTAACTTACTGCACTTATATCTATATTACTTTTACATCTAGCATCTCATTTTGTTAAATTTTATATATTATTACAATATATGGTTTAACAAAGCTTATATATCTAGTCCTTATTTCTATTATTTACTATCTCACATATTTTTGTGCAGTATTCTATAAATACTGTATATAATTTACTTCTTATTATTTCGCAGATATTTTCTTTACACAGTGGAAAGCCAACTTTTTGTTCTAAATTATATCTCAAAACTGCGTGTACTGGACACTCCACGAGGATGTGTAGTACGTCCTCTATAGCGCCTGGCTCACAGATGCATGATGGACTCTCCCTTAACTTGAAGCGATTCAAGTACTGGGAGAATCCACCATGCCCCGTCAGTATTTGAGTGAGCTTGCCCTCTGGCTTTGCCTTGCGAGCAAAGCGATAAGCCTCTCTGGCGTCGGGAAGGAACATCCTGGTGACAGACGCAGTGTCCCCGGCTCTATAGCGACTGTTCCATTTATCTAGTGATGACTGGCGAATAAGCCGCTTAACATATGAAATGGGACACTGGTCGTAGTCAGGTTTCCTTTTCGACGCCAGAGCCGCCTGTTTCGCCAGATCGTCGGCGCGCTCGTTACCGGGCAGTCCTGCATGGGCCTTGACCCAGAACAAGGACACAACTTTGCCCAGGGCCAGGGCCTTCCGCAGGTTCTCCCTCGTCTCCACGGCCAGAGGGTGGAGGGACCAATGGTTAACGACCGTCTCCAAAGCGGCTCTCGAGTCGCTATATAGACCATAGGTCTTCTCCTTACCCTTGAGGATAACGCTCGTAGCTTTACATATAGCCAGGAGCTCCGCCTGGTAGACTGTGCAGTACGCGGACAGACAAAGCTTGAGGTTCCGGATTTCAGCTTCGCCATTCCACATGGATAGCGCGGCTCCAACCTTCCCCTCAATCTTACTGCCGTCGGTGAAGATTCGCACCTGCTGCACATTATGCCGGTCCACAAGGCTTTGGTCCACCAGTGGGGTAATTTCCAAGGCCATATGTTCTGCCGGGTGAGGAGTTTCTGCAAACATTACCGGACGCTCCGTCACTCTATCTCCTAGCTCCGGCGGGGGCGACCCTCTCTTTGCCTCGTACAGTGCGGCTGCTTCTTGTACTCTGAGGTCGAGAGGTAGTATCCCCGCCAAAACCAGGGCAGAGTGTAGGGAGACCGTCCGGTAAGATTTGCAGAGCTTCTGAGCGAAACCTCTCTGGACCGTGTCGAGCAACTTACGCACCCCGATCTTGCTGGCTTCGGGAGCCCACACAGCTGACGCATAGAGTATAATTGGCTCTATAGTAGCCGTATAAATAACATGAATAACTTCGGTGTGCAGTCCCCAGTCTACCTTAGCGGCCTTGGATAGCTGTTTATAGATATCCAAGGCTTTCCGGCACTGTAGCGCTACATGCGTGTTAAACGTCAGTCGGTCGTCAATAGTCAGTCCTAGGATCTTGACCTCCCGTGACATGCCAACACTTACCCCCCCCATGTTCAGCAATGGTGTGTCGTACTTTAGTTTCTTGGTCAGAACCATTGCGCAAGTTTTATGCGGCGCAAATTTCAGCTTATTTCTGACACCCCATTGCTGAACGTGGGCGAGCGCCGCGTTTGCCTGCCTCGAGACGTCAAGTCCAGTGTCACCGTCAAAAGTCATCACGACGTCGTCCGCGAAAGCCTGCACATACACACCCATCCTCTCCAATTCCCGCAGCAAAGGATCCAGAAGAAGGTCCCACAGGATGGGACCACCGATTGACCCCTGCACGCAACCTTTGTTGGTGCTCCTCGTGCATTCCTCCCCGGCGTATCTTACACTGACTCTTCTGCAGTCGAGATAGCTGTCCAGTAGCCTCCTGATGTTAACCGGACACTTTTCCTCAGCCAGGCGGTTTCGAATAGTCGGCCACCAAGCGCTGTCGAAGGCCCCCTCTATATCCAATGACACTAGGGTAACTAGCTTTTTCTGCTTTATCAGACCCTTGATATGGTGTATTAGAGTATAGAGGGCGTCTTCGGTGCTCTTCTGGGGCATGAAACCAAACTGACGAGTACTAATCCTCGGTACAATGTGCCATTTAATCCTTGCTACTGTCATCTTCTCCAGGACCTTCCCCAAAACCGGCAACAGACCGATGGGCCTGTAAGCTTTGGGGTTCGTGTAATCGTCCTTGCCCGGTTTCCTCAGGACTACCACGGTCGCCTGCTTCCAGATGTCCGGAAAGTGACCTATCTCTAGGCACTTGTTGTATAGGGCAAGGGATGCGTCCAGGTCCTGGTAGATAGCTCTGCTGCAGATATCTGCTGTGAAGCCATCCGCTCCCGGGGCCTTCTTGGGATTAAAACTGCCCGCCGCGGTCTTGAGCTCTAGTAGTGTAAACGGTGGGTCATGAATCTCATCATGTCGCCACTCGTTTACCCGCTTTGCCGCTTCTCTAGCGCGGCGATGGTCTTCATTGTCAGTTTCCTCCAGGTCTTGTGGGTAGAACGTCTCCGCAAGTAAGATCGCCGACTCTCTTGGGTTAAGGAATGCCCCGTCTTTGATTAGGGTCAAGTCTTCTTGTCTCCTGGTGGTCCTACGTATGACTCGGTATATACCGTCCCATACTCCTTCCTTATCTTGTCTTTTACAGAGCTCTTTCCAGCTCTCTGTTTGGGCTTTCTTGGCTTGGCACTCATAGTCTGCTATCTTTTCCTTGTACTCAGCTACCACTATTTCTCTGCGGTACGGTGCCGCGTTCTTAATTTTACGCCTGAAGGTAGTGGCAACTTGTTTCAGCCTTGCGAGCTCTTCATTCCACCATGGGACCTCCAGTACCTCTGTGGTTTTCTTTATGGGCATGCTGGTTTTACATGCCTCTGTTATTGACTCGGTAAATTTTATAATAATTTCTTCTAATTCATATTTATTTCTAATGATTTTGATAGACTCTACGTTAAGGTTATTAATGAGGTTATTCTCTGAGAGCGTACTGTTGAAGAGGTCCCATTTTGCCTTCTTGGTGTTGTACAGCCTCGTGGTTCTTTGAACCCTTAGGCCTCTACTCCTGCGGAGATTTATGTCGAGTAGGATGGCGTTGTGGTCCGAGCTCGTCATCTCCTGGTCTACCCTCCAGTTATCCACCAATTCCAGTAGATCCTCTGTACAGGCTGTTATGTCTACAAAACTGGTGTACACCCTATTACCTCTCACGGTGTCAAACGTTGGTGTATCACCTCTATTGAGTACCTGCAGACCCGACTCTTCCAGGGTTCCGGACATCTCAACTCCCCTGTGGTCTTCTATGGTGCTACCCCACCAGCTACTCTTGGCGTTACTATCGCCTCCAATAAGCAGTCCTCTCGAGCCCAGCTCCTCTCTGATGTTTCTGATCTGATCCAGGTATGGCCCGATGGGTTGGTCTGGTTCGAAGTAGAAGGACACCGCCGCGATTTCCCAGGCGGAGGTTCGGATCCTCACGACAACAATATTGTTAGTCGTGAGTTTCGGGCACTGGATGACGTCAAGATCATCGTCGAAGACGACGATAGCCGCCTTCACCGTCCCATCTCCTACAGCTGCACATTGGAAGACTCTCGCCCCACGGTAATCCTTCATTCTCCTCACCCCACCCACGTATGGCTCCTGAATCAGAGCAAATGCGAGCTTTCGCTTGCCGGCCTCTATCATGAGTTCCGTGGTCGCCAGCTGTTTCCTCTGGAGGTTCGCCTGGGCTACTGCGTACTTTCTGGTGGAGTTGCCTGCCCCGGAGCGACTTGTGACCACCTTAGCAATACGCCACTTTAGCTCTGGCCAAGGCTTCCCACCTTCGCCGTACCGGGCATTCAGAGCTAAAGGCATTATGCTGCGCGTTCTCTAGTTTAGCGGCCATGCAGTTACAGCAAGTTGGTGGTGCCGCCGCCAGATAATCGGCGCATTGCGCTCTCATGTGCGGTCCACCACAATGGCTGCATTTTGGGAGAGTGTCCTTGCAGAATCGCCTGCCGTGTCCATACGCTAGGCACATGGAACACTGCACAAGCGGGGACTGATCTGCGACTTTAATCCTCTGCATATCTATGTGCACATACTCCCTATCCATTATGCGATTGTATATAGATGGGGACACTCTCAGCGCAATGTGGTTAGTGAGCGGGTTCCTCGCACGTCTTCTGAACTTGACTTCAATTCGGTCGTCCTTTTTGTCGAGGCCATGAAAGATCTCCGCATTCTGGTTCCTCAAGGCCACGAGGACATCCTCGTTAGTGTTAAAGGATAACACGTCCTTGAGAACCAGCATGGGGTCCTGGTTCTTCATGTCCTCGACAATAAGTCCACCGTCCGCTCTCTCAAGTCGCTCCTTTACCTTCCTCCTTTCTTCCTCCGTTCTGCATCCTATTAGGACCTTCTTATCCTTCACCTTCCTCACCCTCTCCACTGTCACCCAGCCGTCCTTAGCGTTAACCGCTTTCCTCACCTCGCTCATCACCTGGTCGCTGGTGTGACTGTCGTCTTTTGACGTGATCACGACAGAGTGTAAAGAGCTCATGTCGGATATGTGCCTTCTGGACGAAGCTGCTGCCACACTCGCGTAGGTGATAGCTTGTGAGGTAGCGTGCGACGCGACGGCTTCCCTTAACTTTGCTAACTCTTCAGTAGTTTTATCTATTTTAATGGTTTGTTCCATAATCATGTTCTTTAATTCCTCCCCCTCATTTCCCGTTAATATTCCCTTTTCCCCGGATTGAAGATTTTTATCCCCTTTTCCCTGTGCACCACTGGATGGGATTTTGTTACTGTTTTCGGCAGTACAGTCTTTTACAAGCTGGTATAAATGTTCCACTGCCAGAGTGATGCCTGCCTTCAGGTCCGACTTCAGGTTGCGCGACTCACTCAGATGAGTCTTCGCCCTCTGAAGCCAGACTCGGGCTTCTTTCACTTTGTCACCAGATGGTCCAGGAACAAGCTTCGGTGACTCGCCCGCGATCAACACGGGTCCTCCACGCTTTGTCATCTTGTCTAAAGACACGGTGACTTTATGTGTTGGCCCCGGGGGAGCCACCGGTGCATGTGCCAGCTTTTTTGGTGACACTATGAATGTGGTAGAGGTTGAAGGAGCTGCCTTCCCATCTCCTTTACTGGTCTCCCACTCGCCAATGCTCTTACGAACATTGGGAGCTTGCGTCGAGATTTTTGGAGACGGTCCTGCCTTGTTACTCTCTGTCGGTGAGTTGGACTGTAATTCTGCAGCGTCCATCTTCCGGGGTGTATGTGTGATTGGCATGTTATAAAGCTCGTCAATAATAGTCAGTCGGATTAACTTCTTTACTAACCCTGTAAAGAGGGGATAATAAAGAAGACTGGTCTTAATAAAATGTAAAAGTCACTATTTTCTATCCCTGTATAGAGAGAAAATAAATAATACGTAATAATATAACTATATATCTATGTAAAGGAAACGTCCTCTGTTGTCTGGGAAGCTGCACACCTCGATACTCGTGAAATGTATGGCTTAATACTCCTGTCACGTGTGCAACAAAGAAAGAAGAAAATTTGTATAATAGTCTTAAAAATAATAAAAAAAAAAATAAAAATAGAACGCAAGGAGAGCTCCGCTCTGTCAATTTTCACATGTATCAGGTTCAAGACCAGATATACTGTGTCAGGGAGTCCCCAGGACTCTACTGCGTAAAGAAAATTTAAAATGTAGAGTCGACAAAAATTTTGACTCTACGTAGAGTCAATCTCTACCCACCACGAGAAAGGCCTCCCAGAGCCCTTCCCAATGAACCCAAACACGGGTACCCTAGCCCAAAGGGTTCCCGAGAAAACCCAGTCCGAAATTTCGGTAACCAAAACAAGATGGCGACCGAAATTCAGTAACCAATGGTTTTCTCCGGAGCCGTTCGTCCGAATACGACCGTGCCCGGGCTCTTCTGAATGGGCTCGGCGAGACCTATCGGGTAAGCTAGGTTTCAGGCGAAAAAAGTTTCAGGTCCTGAAAACTCCCGAAACCACAAAAAACGAATACAGGATGTCGATACGATACCCGGAAAGAAGATCCGGTCGCTCTACGACCCACGGTTCAGGAGTAAACCTAAGTCGAAAAATGTTTTGACAGTTCAGGAACTGTCAAAGTCGAACTTTAGACAGGTATATCTTCCTTTCCCGAAGTCGCAGAGCGCCCGAATTTGGGCTCGTTCGTCTCGCCTCGGTCCGTCCTAACGCGCACAGTGGCTTTCAGGTGCCTGAAAATTTTCAGCGCCAATCGGCCTGAAACTGAATGAACACGATAGGTATCGTCTTCCCAAACACCACTTTGAAATCCGCAACTCTCTACGACCACCGGATCCGGAGCTATAAAGGCGCAAAGTTTTTCAAAATGGCCGCCCAGCTGTCAAATGCCTACTTTGGATGGCTACAGCTCCGCAACCGTTTGTCCCAGAGAAGCGCGGTTTCGATTATAGTGCTTGGCACAACTACCTCTATCCGCCAAAACTGATTTCAGTGCTGAAAATTTTCAGGTCCTGAAAATTCCTGAAAATAAATTTAACTTCATCCACTATCTTTTCCCTTTCCAGCTGTGGAAATCCGAGCTCTCTGAGCCCAATAGATGCGGAGACATTACTTAAATTCTATGGTGACCTAGAAAACCAAAATGGCGGAAAATAGCGATTTTCGCCGTTTTTAAAGCTAGAATATCACTCTTTGGGCTCAGACAGTTAGGGTGGACGTAAAGAACACTATCCCGTTGTCCAAATAATTTTAAAACAATTAGATTTTTAATAATTTAGAAAAATGACAAGAAATTAAATAACTTTGAAACTAAAAGAGCTAAAATTTTGCAAAAAATACCTAAATTTGTATAAATTACAGTTCTAAAAGATTACAAACTAAAATTTTAAAATTTTAAAACTTTTTATAGTGTTTTATGCGAAAAACTAAAAAAAATACTATTTTTAATTTTAAACCTAAAATATTAACTAAATAAATATAATCTTACGGTTATTAAGTTCTTCAGCTTAGCGCGCAACTGGATTGATGATAAAAAAGTAGGGTTCTCGCTGTAGATTTTTCAGTAGGACCGGTCGGTTAGGTTAGGTTAGGTTAGGTTAGGTTAGGTTAGGTTAGGTTAGGTTAGGTTAGGTTAGGTTAGGTTAGGTTAGGTTAGGTTAGGTTAGGTTAGGTTAGGTTAGGTTAGGTTAGGTTAGGTTAGGTTAGGTTAGGTTAGGTTAGGTTAGGTTAGGTTAGGTTAGGTTAGGTTAGGTTAGGTTAGGTTAGGTTAGGTTAGGTTAGGTTAGGTTAGGTTAGGTTAGGTTAGGTTAGGTTAGGTTAGGTTAGGTTAGGTTAGGTTAGGTTAGGTTAGGTTAGGTTAGGTTAGGTTAGGTTAGGTTAGGTTAGGTTAGGTTAGGTTAGGTTAGGTTAGGTTAGGTTAGGTTAGGTTAGGTTAGGTTAGGTTAGGTTAGGTTAGGTTAGGTTAGGTTAGGTTAGGTTAGGTTAGGTTAGGTTAGGTTAGGTTAGGTTAGGTTAGGTTAGGTTAGGTTAGGTTAGGTTAGGTTAGGTTAGGTTAGGTTAGGTTAGGTTAGGTTAGGTTAGGTTAGGTTAGGTTAGGTTAGGTTAGGTTAGGTTAGGTTAGGTTAGGTTAGGTTAGGTTAGGTTAGGTTAGGTTAGGTTAGGTTAGGTTAGGTTAGGTTAGGTTAGGTTAGGTTAGGTTAGGTTAGGTTAGGTTAGGTTAGGTTAGGTTAGGTTAGGTTAGGTTAGGTTAGGTTAGGTTAGGTTAGGTTAGGTTAGGTTAGGTTAGGTTAGGTTAGGTTAGGTTAGGTTAGGTTAGGTGAGGTTAGGTTAGGTTAGGTTAGGTTAGGTTAGGTTAGGTTAGGTTAGGTTAGGTTAGGTTAGGTTAGGTTAGGTTAGGTTAGGTTAGGTTAGGTTAGGTTAGGTTAGGTTAGGTTAGGTTAGGTTAGGTTAGGTTAGGTTAGGTTAGGTTAGGTTAGGTTAGGTTAGGTTAGGTTAGGTTAGGTTAGGTTAGGTTAGGTTAGGTTAGGTTAGGTTAGGTTAGGTTAGGTTAGGTTAGGTTAGGTTAGGTTAGGTTAGGTTAGGTTAGGTTAGGTTAGGTTAGGTTAGGTTAGGTTAGGTTAGGTTAGGTTAGGTTAGGTTAGGTTAGGTTAGGTTAGGTTAGGTTAGGTTAGGTTAGGTTAGGTTAGGTTAGGTTAGGTTAGGTTAGGTTAGGTTAGGTTAGGTTAGGTTAGGTTAGGTTAGGTTAGGTTAGGTTAGGTTAGGTTAGGTTAGGTTAGGTTAGGTTAGGTTAGGTTAGGTTAGGTTAGGTTAGGTTAGGTTAGGTTAGGTTAGGTTAGGTTAGGTTAGGTTAGGTTAGGTTAGGTTAGGTTAGGTTAGGTTAGGTTAGGTTAGGTTAGGTTAGGTTAGGTTAGGTTAGGTTAGGTTAGGTTAGGTTAGGTTAGGTTAGGTTAGGTTAGGTTAGGTTAGGTTAGGTTAGGTTAGGTTAGGTTAGGTTAGGTTAGGTTAGGTTAGGTTAGGTTAGGTTAGGTTAGGTTAGGTTAGGTTAGGTTAGGTTAGGTTAGGTTAGGTTAGGTTAGGTTAGGTTAGGTTAGGTTAGGTTAGGTTAGGTTAGGTTAGGTTAGGTTAGGTTAGGTTAGGTTAGGTTAGGTTAGGTTAGGTTAGGTTAGGTTAGGTTAGGTTAGGTTAGGTTAGGTTAGGTTAGGTTAGGTTAGGTTAGGTTAGGTTAGGTTAGGTTAGGTTAGGTTAGGTTAGGTTAGGTTAGGTTAGGTTAGGTTAGGTTAGGTTAGGTTAGGTTAGGTTAGGTTAGGTTAGGTTAGGTTAGGTTAGGTTAGGTTAGGTTAGGTTAGGTTAGGTTAGGTTAGTTAGGTTAGGTTAGGTTAGGTTAGGTTAGGTTAGGTTAGGTTAGGTTAGGTTAGGTTAGGTTAGGTTAGGTTAGGTTAGGTTAGGTTAGGTTAGGTTAGGTTAGGTTAGGTTAGGTTAGGTTAGGTTAGGTTAGGTTAGGTTAGGTTAGGTTAGGTTAGGTTAGGTTAGGTTAGGTTAGGTTAGGTTAGGTTAGGTTAGGTTAGGTTAGGTTAGGTTAGGTTAGGTTAGGTTAGGTTAGGTTAGGTTAGGTTAGGTTAGGTTAGGTTAGGTTAGGTTAGGTTAGGTTAGGTTAGGTTAGGTTAGGTTAGGTTAGGTTAGGTTAGGTTAGGTTAGGTTAGGTTAGGTTAGGTGAGGTTAGGTTAGGTTAGGTTAGGTTAGGTTAGGTTAGGTTAGGTTAGGTTAGGTTAGGTTAGGTTAGGTTAGGTTAGGTTAGGTTAGGTTAGGTTAGGTTAGGTTAGGTTAGGTTAGGTTAGGTTAGGTTAGGTTAGGTTAGGTTAGGTTAGGTTAGGTTAGGTTAGGTTAGGTTAGGTTAGGTTAGGTTAGGTTAGGTTAGGTTAGGTTAGGTTAGGTTAGGTTAGGTTAGGTTAGGTTAGGTTAGGTTAGGTTAGGTTAGGTTAGGTTAGGTTAGGTTAGGTTAGGTTAGGTTAGGTTAGGTTAGGTTAGGTTAGGTTAGGTTAGGTTAGGTTAGGTTAGGTTAGGTTAGGTTAGGTTAGGTTAGGTTAGGTTAGGTTAGGTTAGGTTAGGTTAGGTTAGGTTAGGTTAGGTTAGGTTAGGTTAGGTTAGGTTAGGTTAGGTTAGGTTAGGTTAGGTTAGGTTAGGTTAGGTTAGGTTAGGTTAGGTTAGGTTAGGTTAGGTTAGGTTAGGTTAGGTTAGGTTAGGTTAGGTTAGGTTAGGTTAGGTTAGGTTAGGTTAGGTTAGGTTAGGTTAGGTTAGGTTAGGTTAGGTTAGGTTAGGTTAGGTTAGGTTAGGTTAGGTTAGGTTAGGTTAGGTTAGGTTAGGTTAGGTTAGGTTAGGTTAGGTTAGGTTAGGTTAGGTTAGGTTAGGTTAGGTTAGGTTAGGTTAGGTTAGGTTAGGTTAGGTTAGGTTAGGTTAGGTTAGGTTAGGTTAGGTTAGGTTAGGTTAGGTTAGGTTAGGTTAGGTTAGGTTAGGTTAGGTTAGGTTAGGTTAGGTTAGGTTAGGTTAGGTTAGGTTAGGTTAGGTTAGGTTAGGTTAGGTTAGGTTAGGTTAGGTTAGGTTAGGTTAGGTTAGGTTAGGTTAGGTTAGGTTAGGTTAGGTTAGGTTAGGTTAGGTTAGGTTAGGTTAGGTTAGGTTAGGTTAGGTTAGGTTAGGTTAGGTTAGGTTAGGTTAGGTTAGGTTAGGTTAGGTTAGGTTAGGTTAGGTTAGGTTAGGTTAGGTTAGGTTAGGTTAGGTTAGGTTAGGTTAGGTTAGGTTAGGTTAGGTTAGGTTAGGTTAGGTTAGGTTAGGTTAGGTTAGGTTAGGTTAGGTTAGGTTAGGTTAGGTTAGGTTAGGTTAGGTTAGGTTAGGTTAGGTTAGGTTAGGTTAGGTTAGGTTAGGTTAGGTTAGGTTAGGTTAGGTTAGGTTAGGTTAGGTTAGGTTAGGTTAGGTTAGGTTAGTAGGTTAGGTTAGGTTAGGTTAGGTTAGGTTAGGTTAGGTTAGGTTAGGTTAGGTTAGGTTAGGTTAGGTTAGGTTAGGTTAGGTTAGGTTAGGTTAGGTTAGGTTAGGTTAGGTTAGGTTAGGTTAGGTTAGGTTAGGTTAGGTTAGGTTAGGTTAGGTTAGGTTAGGTTAGGTTAGGTTAGGTTAGGTTAGGTTAGGTTAGGTTAGGTTAGGTTAGGTTAGGTTAGGTTAGGTTAGGTTAGGTTAGGTTAGGTTAGGTTAGGTTAGGTTAGGTTAGGTTAGGTTAGGTTAGGTTAGGTTAGGTTAGGTTAGGTTAGGTTAGGTTAGGTTAGGTTAGGTTAGGTTAGGTTAGGTTAGGTTAGGTTAGGTTAGGTTAGGTTAGGTTAGGTTAGGTTAGGTTAGGTTAGGTTAGGTTAGGTTAGGTTAGGTTAGGTTAGGTTAGGTTAGGTTAGGTTAGGTTAGGTTAGGTTAGGTTAGGTTAGGTTAGGTTAGGTTAGGTTAGGTTAGGTTAGGTTAGGTTAGGTTAGGTTAGGTTAGGTTAGGTTAGGTTAGGTTAGGTTAGGTTAGGTTAGGTTAGGTTAGGTTAGGTTAGGTTAGGTTAGGTTAGGTTAGGTTAGGTTAGGTTAGGTTAGGTTAGGTTAGGTTAGGTTAGGTTAGGTTAGGTTAGGTTAGGTTAGGTTAGGTTAGGTTAGGTTAGGTTAGGTTAGGTTAGGTTAGGTTAGGTTAGGTTAGGTTAGGTTAGGTTAGGTTAGGTTAGGTTAGGTTAGGTTAGGTTAGGTTAGGTTAGGTTAGGTTAGGTTAGGTTAGGTTAGGTTAGGTTAGGTTAGGTTAGGTTAGGTTAGGTTAGGTTAGGTTAGGTTAGGTTAGGTTAGGTTAGGTTAGGTTAGGTTAGGTTAGGTTAGGTTAGGTTAGGTTAGGTTAGGTTAGGTTAGGTTAGGTTAGGTTAGGTTAGGTTAGGTTAGGTTAGGTTAGGTTAGGTTAGGTTAGGTTAGGTTAGGTTAGGTTAGGTTAGGTTAGGTTAGGTTAGGTTAGGTTAGGTTAGGTTAGGTTAGGTTAGGTTAGGTTAGGTTAGGTTAGGTTAGGTTAGGTTAGGTTAGGTTAGGTTAGGTTAGGTTAGGTTAGGTTAGGTTAGGTTAGGTTAGGTTAGGTTAGGTTAGGTTAGGTTAGGTTAGGTTAGGTTAGGTTAGGTTAGGTTAGGTTAGGTTAGGTTAGGTTAGGTTAGGTTAGGTTAGGTTAGGTTAGGTTAGGTTAGGTTAGGTTAGGTTAGGTTAGGTTAGGTTAGGTTAGGTTAGGTTAGGTTAGGTTAGGTTAGGTTAGGTTAGGTTAGGTTAGGTTAGGTTAGGTTAGGTTAGGTTAGGTTAGGTTAGGTTAGGTTAGGTTAGGTTAGGTTAGGTTAGGTTAGGTTAGGTTAGGTTAGGTTAGGTTAGGTTAGGTTAGGTTAGGTTAGGTTAGGTTAGGTTAGGTTAGGTTAGGTTAGGTTAGGTTAGGTTAGGTTAGGTTAGGTTAGGTTAGGTTAGGTTAGGTTAGGTTAGGTTAGGTTAGGTTAGGTTAGGTTAGGTTAGGTTAGGTTAGGTTAGGTTAGGTTAGGTTAGGTTAGGTTAGGTTAGGTTAGGTTAGGTTAGGTTAGGTTAGGTTAGGTTAGGTTAGGTTAGGTTAGGTTAGGTTAGGTTAGGTTAGGTTAGGTTAGGTTAGGTTAGGTTAGGTTAGGTTAGGTTAGGTTAGGTTAGGTTAGGTTAGGTTAGGTTAGGTTAGGTTAGGTTAGGTTAGGTTAGGTTAGGTTAGGTTAGGTTAGGTTAGGTTAGGTTAGGTTAGGTTAGGTTAGGTTAGGTTAGGTTAGGTTAGGTTAGGTTAGGTTAGGTTAGGTTAGGTTAGGTTAGGTTAGGTTAGGTTAGGTTAGGTTAGGTTAGGTTAGGTTAGGTTAGGTTAGGTTAGGTTAGGTTAGGTTAGGTTAGGTTAGGTTAGGTTAGGTTAGGTTAGGTTAGGTTAGGTTAGGTTAGGTTAGGTTAGGTTAGGTTAGGTTAGGTTAGGTTAGGTTAGGTTAGGTTAGGTTAGGTTAGGTTAGGTTAGGTTAGGTTAGGTTAGGTTAGGTTAGGTTAGGTTAGGTTAGGTTAGGTTAGGTTAGGTTAGGTTAGGTTAGGTTAGGTTAGGTTAGGTTAGGTTAGGTTAGGTTAGGTTAGGTTAGGTTAGGTTAGGTTAGGTTAGGTTAGGTTAGGTTAGGTTAGGTTAGGTTAGGTTAGGTTAGGTTAGGTTAGGTTAGGTTAGGTTAGGTTAGGTTAGGTTAGGTTAGGTTAGGTTAGGTTAGGTTAGGTTAGGTTAGGTTAGGTTAGGTTAGGTTAGGTTAGGTTAGGTTAGGTTAGGTTAGGTTAGGTTAGGTTAGGTTAGGTTAGGTTAGGTTAGGTTAGGTTAGGTTAGGTTAGGTTAGGTTAGGTTAGGTTAGGTTAGGTTAGGTTAGGTTAGGTTAGGTTAGGTTAGGTTAGGTTAGGTTAGGTTAGGTTAGGTTAGGTTAGGTTAGGTTAGGTTAGGTTAGGTTAGGTTAGGTTAGGTTAGGTTAGGTTAGGTTAGGTTAGGTTAGGTTAGGTTAGGTTAGGTTAGGTTAGGTTAGGTTAGGTTAGGTTAGGTTAGTAGGTTAGGTTAGGTTAGGTTAGGTTAGGTTAGGTTAGGTTAGGTTAGGTTAGGTTAGGTTAGGTTAGGTTAGGTTAGGTTAGGTTAGGTTAGGTTAGGTTAGGTTAGGTTAGGTTAGGTTAGGTTAGGTTAGGTTAGGTTAGGTTAGGTTAGGTTAGGTTAGGTTAGGTTAGGTTAGGTTAGGTTAGGTTAGGTTAGGTTAGGTTAGGTTAGGTTAGGTTAGGTTAGGTTAGGTTAGGTTAGGTTAGGTTAGGTTAGGTTAGGTTAGGTTAGGTTAGGTTAGGTTAGGTTAGGTTAGGTTAGGTTAGGTTAGGTTAGGTTAGGTTAGGTTAGGTTAGGTTAGGTTAGGTTAGGTTAGGTTAGGTTAGGTTAGGTTAGGTTAGGTTAGGTTAGGTTAGGTTAGGTTAGGTTAGGTTAGGTTAGGTTAGGTTAGGTTAGGTTAGGTTAGGTTAGGTTAGGTTAGGTTAGGTTAGGTTAGGTTAGGTTAGGTTAGGTTAGGTTAGGTTAGGTTAGGTTAGGTTAGGTTAGGTTAGGTTAGGTTAGGTTAGGTTAGGTTAGGTTAGTTAGGTTAGGTTAGGTTAGGTTAGGTTAGGTTAGGTTAGGTTAGGTTAGGTTAGGTTAGGTTAGGTTAGGTTAGGTTAGGTTAGGTTAGGTTAGGTTAGGTTAGGTTAGGTTAGGTTAGGTTAGGTTAGGTTAGGTTAGGTTAGGTTAGGTTAGGTTAGGTTAGGTTAGGTTAGGTTAGGTTAGGTTAGGTTAGGTTAGGTTAGGTTAGGTTAGGTTAGGTTAGGTTAGGTTAGGTTAGGTTAGGTTAGGTTAGGTTAGGTTAGGTTAGGTTAGGTTAGGTTAGGTTAGGTTAGGTTAGGTTAGGTTAGGTTAGGTTAGGTTAGGTTAGGTTAGGTTAGGTTAGGTTAGGTTAGGTTAGGTTAGGTTAGGTTAGGTTAGGTTAGGTTAGGTTAGGTTAGGTTAGGTTAGGTTAGGTTAGGTTAGGTTAGGTTAGGTTAGGTTAGGTTAGGTTAGGTTAGGTTAGGTTAGGTTAGGTTAGGTTAGGTTAGGTTAGGTTAGGTTAGGTTAGGTTAGTTTAGGTTAGGTTAGGTTAGGTTAGGTTAGGTTAGGTTAGGTTAGGTTAGGTTAGGTTAGGTTAGGTTAGGTTAGGTTAGGTTAGGTTAGGTTAGGTTAGGTTAGGTTAGGTTAC